>JANAVB010019999.1:4515488-4550488 GCA_029216955.1 Iris pallida
AGCAACACTAGACTTTTCCATCTAACTATTCCATATGCACGACCTAGACGAGCCCACCTTCATGTAGGTGTATGATGTCCACTAAAATATGCCCCCTTGTACTCTATTTTTATGATGAGACTTTTAAGTCAAATGTTAGCTATAAACCCCACCATAATACTATGGTCCTTCTGACTTCGGTTAGAGATCAAATCTTGACTCAAGTCTTTCGACCCGATATATGATTGTGACCTACTTAATTCCTTATTTATGCATTAAACTTTGTGTGTTAACTTGATTGCTTAACCTTGTCATGCCTTATCTGATTTACTTACGCATAACACCCTTCTACTCTCCATGAAATATTAGCAACTTTTATTTTTTCCCTTCTAATTAAATTGCTTCACTCATATTTACCTTGATCCTCCGTAGTTTATGCAACTATGTTCATTTTCCTTGTTCTAAGATGAATTTGATCATGACATGCCCTGTTAGACCGGGGCTTGATCAAAGATGGAAAACTGATGCAATCGAGATCTGAGATGTCACACAAAAACTTTGCAGTGATCAAACTCAAGATCTACGATGGTACAATAAAACAATTAGCCAAATTACAACCTGAAGGAGGAAAATAGAGAAGAGAAGATCTCTCGTTCTTCCTTGCAAACGTGTTGCAATTGGGACAGAACGAGTTACAATAATCTGGAGAGAGATTAGATGAAGAACAGTTGCTGGGGTGTCAAAACACCGTTGTTCAAAGCAAGATTTACCCCACACGATCTGCTTCCAGGAACCAGCAAGTTGAAGAACTTGTGGAACGCTCGAAGTCACTCTGTTCAGACTCCTCGGATGAACTTGCAATGGCGGCAGCAGCTCTCTCTTTCTTTTCTTTTCTGACTTGTATTTTCGTAGTAGCCACAAAGGAGGCCAGAAGAGAGTATATATAGAGAGAGGGTGGAAACCCTAGCCGCTCTTCAGTTATGGAAAGATTGAATCAAACAAAAAGATAGCAACGAATTAATTCTAATCCCACAAAGATAGGATCTGAATTAATTCAAATCCCCAAAGATAGGAACAAAATTAATTCAAATCCCACAAAGATAGGAACGAAATTAATTCAAATCCCACAAAGATAGGATCTGAATTAATCGCATTGATTCATCCTTTTCATAACCGATTTGTAATCTGCACATTCAGCGTAGCCCTCCGTGCGGCAGCACAGCAGCAGCAGCCTGGCCGCATGACCGCTTGGGCCGCATGGACCACATGAGCCGCATGGCCGCATGAGCCGCATGACCGTAGGGCCGGATGAACCGCATGAGCCACATGGCCGTATGAACCGCATGAGCCGCATGAACCGCATGGGCCGCATGTACCGCATGAGCTGCATGGCCGCATGAACCGCATGAGCCGCATGAACCGCATGGGCCGCATGGACCGTATGGATCGCATGAGCCGCATGGCCGCATGGTCGCATGACCGCATATGAGCCGCATGCCACATAAGACCGCATGGCCGCATATGAGCCGCATGAAGCTGACGTGCTAAGTGCAAAGTGCGCCACAAAATGCCACATTACGCCACATTACGCCTCATGAGCCCATGAGCCCGAGTCCGAGTCCGAGTCGCTAAGCCCCGTTGGGGCTTAGCTCCAAATGGAATTAATCCAAGAGAATGGCAAAGCATTAATGCTTAATCCTTGGAGCCTTATTCTTACCTCTTAGTAAAATCACCCACATGGTTCCCTTTAGGGTCACCATCCCATGTGCATCTCTCAACAACACAACCAAGTATAATGTTGAGATAACTCATGGTGCATTTCCGATGTGGAACTATAATTTTACAAGGCATGTTGAGAGCAAGCTCTCTCCATGTAAAGAAAGTACCAACAATCCCCTACATATCACAACATATATATGTGTCCAGGGTTGAGCGTTTCCCCACGTAACTGTCCATTTTGTATTATGATAGATGTCGCTGACGACTTGAATCTTCCCGCATGGGTTAAATAAAAATGTGATACAAAATGGACTATGCCGTGAATTCTGTACCACAATTGTAATTCTTTCCACTCACAAAGTGTAGTTACGTGTGCATCTGGCTGCACATTAAAGGCCTTGTGCCCCTAGTTTTAGTATATAATTTTGGGCGTCTACAATTTACCCTCAAGAGACGGCCTGATATCTATTTTCATACACTATAGGTGATTTCTTTATTAAAGAGAATGGCAAGCCTTGCGCTTCCTTGCGGTGCTACGCCGCTATGACATGGCCTGAAGCCGAGGCATTACCCCTACCTGGGAACCTCATCGTAGTGTCATACTACTGTAGCATGAGGTCACAAGCCTCTTTGTAGCCAAACTACCCAGCATGAAGCCTAAGGCTTCCTTGCGGTGTTACGCCGCAACGACATGGCTTGCAATATCGAGGCTTTACCCCCCCTGGGTACCTCATCGTGGTGTCGTGCCACTGTAACATGGGGCCATCCTCCCCTTTGTAGTGCTGTCTACAACTCTTTAAATACGTCATACAGCATTAGGCTACCTGCCTATTTGCGGTGCTACGCCGCTATGACTTGGCTTGCAAAGCCGAGGCATTACCCCTACCTGGGAACCTCATGGTGGAGTCATCCCCTGTAGCATGGAGTTTCACTCCTTGTAGTGCTGCTCTACCGTGCTTCCTGTAAAGCACACCAGGCATTTACTCTGCCTGAGAACTCATTAAGGCGTTTAACCAACCTTCCACAGGATCTATTTTTTCCGTAGAAAAAATACATAGTATACAACATGTTATGGGTCCGTATTCCTTCCATGTTCCAGAGAACAAGTACCCACTGTTACCTGATAGTTTCCCAGTAATGATCCTCCTTTGAACCAAAAGTTAGATGCCTAGTAGATTTCTCTTTGAACTAATAGCATAAAACTTTATGGTAGAATTACAAAGACACCTATCAAATGCCTTCAAGCCCATTTTACAAGCCGTGTCATCGACAAACTGGCGCTTGAGGCCCTTGTGAACGGATCTGCCAGGTTCTCCTGACTCCGAACATCAACACTGCAATTACACCTCTTTTGATAAGATCGTGTACTGCCATGTGCTTCAACCGCACAGTCCTCTTCTTCCCGTTGAAGAGGTCATTTGATGCCACCCGCCGCAGTCGTCTGGTTGTCACAGTATATCGGTATTGTCGGTATCTGAGCCCCAACCACTGGAAGATTATAATGAGCTCCCGAAGCCATTCTGCTTCATCTGCTGCAGTTTCAAGTGCATAGAATTCCTATTCCATTAGGAACGGAGAGTATAGTCTGCTTCTTCGACTTCCACGATATAGCAGCTCCATCCAAGGAAAAAACATATCCACCTATGGATCTCTCGCTTTCCACCTCTGACACCAGCTAGCATCACTGAAGCCTTCCACTACTATCGGATACCCGTTGTAGTGCAGTGCATGTCTGAGTCTTCTTGAGATAATTCATCACTCGCTTCATAGCTTTCCAGTGCTCAACCCTGGGTTGCTTGTGACCGACTCAGCATTCCCACGGCGAAAGCTATGTCAGGCCCTGTGGCAGTGGTTGCGTACATCAACTTCCGATAACGCTAGAATACTCCAGCTGCCTGACGCTTTCCTTCGAGTTTGGATTCAGCTTCTGATCACACCTGTATGGCGTATCGATCCCTGGAAGATCCTTATTCCCATAGCGTGTGAGCATCTTCTCATGTAGTGAGATTGTGACAGCGCTACTCCAGTGTCTGTCCGGATGATCTTTATGCCCAAGATGACATCTGTATCCCCAAGTCCTTCATACTGAACTTGGTTGAAAGGAACTTCTTTGTCTCTGTGACAGCCTATATCCGTACCTAGGATTAGCATGTCGTCCACGTACAGACAAACGATGACTCCTCTTCCATCAGCGAACTTTGTGTAAACACATTTGTCCGTCTCGCTGACTCTGTAGCCGTTTGACCTAATAACTTTGTCAAACTTCTCATGCCACATCTTGGGATCTTGCTTCAAACCATACAATGATTTCACCAACTTGCAGACTTTGTCTTCAAGACCTTTGACGACAATCCATCTGCTGTTGCATGTAAATCTCTTCGGTCAGCTCCCCATTCAGGAATGCTGTCTTTACATCCATCTGATGTATCACCAACTTATGTATCGCTCTAGAGCGATTAACATCCTGATGGTGGTCATCCGAGCTACTGGAGCGTACGTGTCAAAGTAGTCTATCCCCTGTTTCTGAGAAAATCCCTTGGCTACCGCCTGGCCTTGAACTTGTCAAGTATTCCATCTGCCTTCATCTTCTTCTTGAAGATCCATTTACATCCGATGGACTTTTCTCCTTCAGGTAGATCTACCAACACCCATGTGGTTATTGGGGTGATAGAGTCAAACTCGTCATTCTCACTGCCTCCTTCCAGAAGATAGCATCTCTGGTCTTCATCGCCTCATCATAGGTAAGCGGATCTGCTTCCACATGATAGGTGACAAAGTCATCTCCGAAATCTTTCGGTCTCCTAGCTCGCTTAGCTAACGGCTCTGCGAGTTCTGGTTCAAGAGTTGTTTCCTCAACAACAGCTTCTTCTAGGACTACTGGCCCATATGAGATTTCAGTCTCATTTGCACCTACATCATTTTCTAGAATGTCCGAAAGAACAATGTTTTTGTCTTTTGTAAACTTGTCTTCAAAGTATTCAGCATCGTGAGATTCGATGATATGATTTGACTCAATCAAGAAATCTCCTAGCATCACTCTTCTTGGCATACCCCAAGAAGATCGCCTTCGTAGTCCTTGTCCCTAGCTTCTGAATCTTCAGATCTGGGAGCTTCACATACGTTAGACACCCCCACACTCGAATGACATTCAAGTTTGGTCTGACTTTGAACCAGAGTTCATGAGGAGTTACGTCCGAAGTTGCATATCACTCTATTTAATGAAAGTGGCCGTTAATGCAGCTTCTCCCCAGTAGCATTTTGGAAGACCTGCAGTAAGCAGCATAGAATTTATCATTTCTGTTATGTTCGGTTCTTCCTCTCTGCTACTGCTCCGTTGGATTGAGGAGAATATGGAGCAGTAGTCTCGCATATGATTCCATGTTCTTGCAGAATGATGCGAATTCATGTGACCTGTACTCCCTACCTCGATCACTTCTCAACCTCTTGAGTTGTTGTCCAGTCTGCCGTTCAGCTTTGGCCCTGAACTCTCTGAACTTCTCGAAGGCTTCGTCTTTAGACTTGAGCAAGTAGACGAACACGTATTTTGAGAATTCGTCGATGAAGGTTATGAAATACTTCATCCCTGCCTTCGTGGAGAAATGTTTGAAGTCACAGATATCGGAGTGCACCAACTCCAGAAGATCTGTGCTTCGATTGACCCGATAAAAGGGTTCCTTGTGATCTTCGTCTGAGCACACACTTCACACTTCTCCACCTTATCCCCACATTTGGAGATAAGTCCTAGACTAGACATTTTGTTAATTCTTTACAAAGAACATGTCCTAGTCTTTATGCCACAACTCAGAGAATAATCAAAAATACAACTGCATTAATGTCATGAAACTGGTTGACAAGCTGAATTTTAAACATTTCTTCGGTTTGATAAGCCTTTCCGAAGTATGTTCCTTTCTTGGACATCACCATCTGACCAGCATTGATGTCTATCCTCAAGCCTGCGTTACAGAGCAGGCTCCCAGATAAGGTTCTTGGCAAACACCGGAACATGCTTCACACCTTGAAGCGTCAGAGTGTTTCCCAGAAGTGAGTTTCAGTTCCACGGTCCTGATCCCCAGAACTTCAGCTTGGGCCTGGTTCGCCATGACAACCTTCTCAGATATCGGCTGGTACGTGACGAACCATTCCTTGCCAGAACAGACATGGCAAGTCGTACCAGTGTCTATCCACCAGTCAGAGTCAACCCCCCCATTTATGACCTGTGCGAACATAGCAACAAAGTTAGAAACCAATGAAACCTTATTAGGCTCACCTTTCTCTGATTGTTTAGGCTTAGATCTGCATTCACTCTTGTAGTGGCCTTTCTTGCCACAATTGTAACAAGTCACGTGGGACTTAGTCTTCTGTTGCTTGAATGAAGGACCCTTCACTTTTAGATTAGTGAAGTCCTTCTTCTTGGGATAAGAAGCCGTCTGCTTCCCCTTGGGATCTCTCGTCTGCACAGATTGGCTTTAGCCAACTGTTTGGACAGAGTGTCCACCTTCTGTTGGGAACGCATCTCGTCCTCAACATGGATCTCTTGAAGTAGATCTTCCAAGCTAATGTCTAGCTTCTTTCTGTGCATCCTTGCATAGAAGGTACTCCATCTAGCAGGAAGTTTTGAGACGATCTCTCCGACGACAAACTTGTCGGGAAGGGGCATCTCTTCGTCTTCCAGTTTCTGACGCAGCTTCAGAAATTCCTTCACCTGTGGCAGCATGGACTTTTCGTCCTCAAAGAGCAATTTGTGATATTTTTCAACCACAAACATCTTGCTCCTGTTCCTGTCTTCTTCATACAGATTTTTCACACTTCCATATGTCTCTGGCAAGTTCCTTCTTTGAGTAGGATTCTGCCAGGGAATCCTCCATAGCATTCAGGATGAGAAGCCTGCAAATACTATTTTCCCTTCTCCACTTGGCCTGGAGTTTGGTAGCCGCGTTGATGGCGGCAGTAGATCCAGTGTCTGGAACAAAGGATTCTTTCTCCAACAGAACATGATCAACATCTTTTAGTTGAAGAGTTAGGTACACCTTTCTCTTCCAGACTTGATAGTGCTCTCCATCAAACTTTTCCAACTTACAGAAGTCCGATTGGTGGAACGAAGCATTAATGTTTTCCATCTACAAGGATCTTGCTTTGAGATTGTTAGTCCCGGGGCTTGATCAAAGATGGAAAAACTGATGTAATCGAGATCTGAGATGTTACACAAAACTTTGCAGTGATCAAACTCAAGATCTACGATGGTACAATAAAACAATTAGCCAATTACAACTGAAGGAGGGAGATAGAGAAGAGAAGATCTCTCGTTCTTCCTTGCAAACGTGTTGCAATTAGGACAGAACGAGTTACAATAACTGGTGAAAGATTAGATGAAGAACAGTTGCTGGGTGTCGAAACACCGTTGCTCAAAGCAAGATTCGCCCCACACGATCTGCTTCCAGGAACCAGCAAGTTGAAGAACTTGTGGAACGCTCGAAGTCACCTCTGTTCAGACTCCTCGGATGGACTTGCAATGGCGGCAGCAGTTCTCTCTCTCTTTCTCCTTTTCTGATTTGTATTTTCGTAGTAGCCACAAAGGAGGCCAGAAGAGAGTATATATAGAGAGAGGGTGGAAACCCTAGCCGCCTCTTCAGTTATGGAAAGATTGAATCAAATCACAAAAAGATAGCAACGAATTAATTCTAATCCCACAAAGATAGGATCTGAATTAATTCAAATCCTACAAAGATATGAACGAAATTAATTCAAATCCTACAAAGATAGGAACGGAATTAATTCAAATCCCATAAAGATAGGATCTTAATTAATCACATTGATTCATTTTTTTCATAACCGATTTGTAATCTGCACAGTCAGCATAGCCCTCCGTACGGCAGCAGCAGCAGCAGCCTGGCCGCATGGACCGCATGGACCGCATGGACCACATGAGCTGCATGGCCGCATGGACCGCATGGCCGCTGACGTGCTAAGTGCAAAGTGCGCCAACAAAATGCCACATTACGCCTCATGAGCCCATGAGCCCGAGTCCGAGTCGCTAAGCCCCGTTGGGGCTTAGCTCCAAATGGAATTAATCCAAGAGAATGACAAAGCATTAATGCTTAATCCTTGGAGCCCTATTCTTACCGCCTAGTAAAATCACCCACATGGTTCCCTCCTTAGGGTCACCACCCCATGTGCATCTCTCAACAACACAACCAAGTATCTATGTTGAGATACTCATGGTGCATTTCCGATGTGGGACTATAATTTTACAAGGCATGTTGAGAGCAAGCTCTCTCCATGTAAAGAAAGCACCAACACATCCTATGGTTAGAAAGAGGAGAGTAGTGGTATAGTTGAATAAGATGATTGAATATGCATAAGTAAAATCTTGCGGTAAAACCTATGAGGCAGAGTATATTTTATGATCAAGGGAGAATAGATTTTTGTTCGACGTTGGCTCTTTATTTTACGAGATGATAAATGGAGCGTTTGAAGAATTCAAGAAGGGTGTACTATCTAAAACTTTTAAGAATTCAGAATTTAACTATGTGATGATTGTAAATATAAGGTTATATTAAGATGAGATTGATTTTACTCTAGACTAAATTGACTGAAGAATTTTTTAAAGGATTTGGCAAGAGAAAACTAGTTTGAAGGAAAATAGGTAGAAAGAAGAGCAGAAGAGATTATCGAATTGAAAGTTTGAGCTTATTCAAAATTTTACGATTTGAGATATAAATTCTTATCAAAGTAACTATGATTTCATCTACGACTAAATTGACTAAATATTTATTGAATCTTAACCTTCGAAGAAATTATGAAAGACGGAATTTAGCTTGAAAAAAGGTATATCGATATGTTGGAAGAAATTCTTTTTACCGAATCCAAAAGTATTGACTTATCGAATTTCTATCGTTGCGATATTTGATTAGATATAAAAAGTAATTCAAAACTTTTGTGGAGGGATTGTTGGAGGTAAACAGATTTCAAAGAATGACGGTTATAAACCTTGAGAGGATTAATAAAATATATGAAAAGTTGAATATAAAGGGGATTGATGATTATGACGATATCAAATGAAAGTTAAAATTTTGAGTTATTGATCGTAAGCTGGACGGAAAAACTTTTGCCTAATTGGGAGTTACACATTTTTAATATTTTGTTGAATGATAGTATAGATCAAAAACCGTTATTGATGGGTTGTCATGAGATATCTTCTACCTATACCCGTGAATTCAATTCTTCCTCATTATGTAATTCTTTCGATTATTCTAAAATTTATGGTATGCATTGTCATCTCGTCGAAAAATTTGATTGGATTTTTCACTCTATCTCCTCCACCCTGCCTACCCTATCTATTCCTAAATTTCGAGGACGAAATTCTTTTAAGTTGGGTAGGATGTAAATCCCCTAAATTTTTACTAATTTTTTTATATAAATAATTTGGTACTGATTTTGTACTTTTTATACGTCGCGTACGAATTTGTCGTATTGAACGTCGCGTATGAGTTCGCATTTTCGTATGGCTCGTTGAGTGCGAATATGTGGGAGGTACATATTTTTGCAAAAATACTTTATTTTAGAATCACGGTTTTTACAAATAATAAATATTTTCAATTGCTTAAAGTTGTGAAAACCGTCACATTGAAATTTCCAAAACTTTATTTTATATCATAAAAGGTTATATAAATAATAATTTTGAAAACTATATTTTTTGCAAATATTCATTGCATATGAGTGCATAAAATTTAAATTCATATATAATATTATTTTTGAAATTAATTAATATTAATATTTTAATATTCGAAAATGTATTTTTTTAAAAATTGTTTGGTTTAAATTTGATTAATTATGATGATTAAAATTTGAAAAGATTTACTGACTTTATTTTTATTAAAGATAGAACGTATCTATATTAGATTGGATTTGATCCAATTATTTTTTTGAATTAAATAGGATAATATCTAATTGGGGATTTATACGATCCTAGTGTTTATCCAACTGGGAACCTTCACCTCCTATATAAGGAGAGATTCATTGCTCTCATTTTCTCCATAAATTTCCACAAATTTCCACAACCAACGGTGCATCGTGTCTGTGTCCGTGTTTCCCCCTTATCTACTATGTTCTTTCCTTTGACATATACAATATTCCCCATCCCGAGTTCGACAATCCCAGACCTCCATCTTGACGTGTCGAACATCCCCGACACGGACAAACCCAAATCCTAAGCTAGCCCTGACTCCTCGCCACCACCATCGTCGTCCCGACATCACCACCGTGGCCTTCACCACCATCACCCCGCCATCCAGACGAACCTCCTCTCGGCCACCCCGGCCGAGGCGGCAGCCCACACCACCTTTATTCTGCCTTCACCAATATTGTCTCCTCCGTCGCGCAAACACCTGACCTCGTCCGCGGCGACCACCACAAACCCCATCACCGGATCCACTGCCACCGCCAACCACTGCCATCCCCACCCCAGTTCTCTGGCCATCACCCAAATCGTTCCCCGTCACCACCACCACACGGACAAAGAAGAAAATTTTTGAAACCCTTACCTCGCCTCCGGAAGTCCGCCTAGGCACGGCAGCCCCGAGCACCTCACCCGCACCCACGGTGAGACTGCGCCCACACTACTACGAGCACCGAGCGCTGCCCCGTGTCGCGAGCGCGCACCAGCCGAATCCTCTCTCCGGTCGGCCGCTTCCACCGACCGGCGACTACTCTCCAAACCTGGTCTCACCTGTGCCTCGACTGAGTCGTGTCTTGGAATGAGTACATGTAGTTGAACTACTATTTCCCTGTATCATTTTTTCCTCAACCAGAAGTGCACACTCGGAACGAGGGTTGATCAGTTGCACCAGAGAGTCCACTCGAGGGTGTTTGTTCCTTGGCACCAGAGAGTCCACTCGGGACGAGGGTATTTGTCTTGATCTGTTTACATCCGTGAGTCCACACTCGGGACGAGGAAGTTGACTTGTACTTGCACCAGAGAGTCCACTCGGGACGAGGGTGCCTTGTCGTGAACTAACCTGCGAGTCCACTCGGGGCGAGGGTTAGTGTTTAGAACTAACCTGCGAGTCCACTCGGGGCGAGGGTTAGTGATTAGTTCAAACCTGCGAGTCCACTCGGGGCGAGGGTTTGGTATTCCACTGATATCGTGTTTACTTGTTCATCTAGCAGTTCAGTTATGTGTAGTTGTTCTTGTATTCCAGTTCATGGTCACCGGTCAGTAGCCACTTGTCGTTAGTCGCTTGTTAGCAGTTTGGTCATAATCTCTTGCCATGTTAAGTGTCGTTCCTTGTTTATATCTCGTTTATATTATCATGCATGATAAACTGCTAGATAGACATATTTTTATGTATCTTGCTATGTCCCCTGAGGACCTGAGGATCTCTTCAGATTAGTTATTGCATGGAGTTGGTTAGCAGTTCTGGATGGCGGATGAGTACGACACTTGTAGATTTCAGATGATTACGATCTTGCTTGCGAGATTCAAGTATTGATATCACATTTATTATCCAGCTCATGCTTTTCTTTCATTATCTTGCGATATCATATTTATTGATTCAGTTTATAGACTCTGGTTATATTCTATGGAGTCATATCGGATATTTATGCTAGTGGGCTGCAGACTACGACCCATAGTGTTCATTCAAGCTTCGTACATTTATTGTGGATTTGAGATATAGATTTGTTTTGCCTTGATTTGGAAGTTTACCATGCTCTTGACAGCGTTTACGTATTCGAGTCAGACTGGAGTCCACTTGATGAGTAGCTGGCTTGCCCACGAGCTCACGTCCGAAAAGCGGGTACGGGTCGTGACAAGTTTTTTTGGTGGCCCATGCAGGTCAGGGCATATCGTATCGGTTACGTAACTGTACTGATACGAGCCTGAGACTATGACTAAACCCTTAGAAATCTCAATCCACTCTGCCTTGGAAATTCTCCTAAAAATATCTCTATGTCCTTTAAATTTCATATTTGTTCTCGATTATTCTTCCTTGCTTTCCAAACCATTGATTTTCGTCTCCTTCTATTTCGGGGTGACGAACAATCATGCTGTCTAGAATCTATCAGAAATTCTTAAATTATAGTATAATATTGCTTGACTATTGAATATTTGGTTGTTTTAGATGTTTGGGATTACAGATGCCATATGTCCTAGATATCTGTTGGAAGAATTGTTAGCAAGTAGTTAGAAGATAATAAGATTATAGTAACCGTATTTTGAGGAGTAGTATGACCAAATGTAGGTAGAAGTCCTCAAGTATTCGGAGTTATAAAATGACCAGAGAAGGTCATAATTTTTTTTTGAGAAATTAAATTTCAGGAGATTAAGGTAATAGTAGACTTTCTTTTGAATTTTAAGGAATAGTTATGAATTATAATTTTGAGGACAAAATTATTTTTAAGGTGGGTAGATTTGTAGCTCCCCTTCCCAGAAATTTTAAAATATTTTATTATTATTTATTTTACTTGAATGGTGATTTTTAGATTTTTATAAATAATTAATTAGTTAATTATTATGGTAGATAATTTTAGTCATGGTTAGAAATTGGAGTACAAGGCGACTAGGGATCATGGCACGGATAGTATGGTTGTGTGCCTTGACTTGTGTATTAGCCATACCAGGGAAGACCCAGCCATAAGTGTATCCTAAGTAGAAAAACTAGGCCAAGTTGCGACTTAACCCCTATAGGCGAATAATTAATTATTAATAAGATTATTGATTTTTTAGTAGACCTGGCTGTACCAATGTAGCCCGGACTGGACCCGAACCGAGCCCAAGCCTATGTAGAGGTTTTATGTGTGCATGACGTCCAGGTTGGTATATTGTATGTATATGCACATATTTTATAATTTATTTAAATGGAGTAATAATTATTTTATATAGTTGTTATAAGTATAATCTAAAATTATTTGTTATTAAATAGATCTATACGTTAAATATATATATATATAATATATATATATATATATATATATATATATATATATATCTATATAATATATATATATATATATATATATATATATATGTCTAGTAGTATATAATATTATCTTCCAAATCCTAAGTATTTTATTTCATTCTATCCATTTATTTATTATTTATTTAATTGTTGTTTAATTATTATTCATTTATGTATTATAGAATTTATTTACGTAGCAAAAGAATTTATGGTATAAACATGGTTTATGCTTTAGATTATTTATATAAATATTTCTAATATTTATCTACAGTATATATATATATATATATATATATTATATATATATATATATATATATATATAGATATATATATATATATATATATATATATGCGAATACATACACAATAGGCATATAGGTATCTATGTATAAAAGGAAAGAAAAAAAACAAAACAAAAAACCCAACCCAGCTAAGGGCCATAAGCCAAGCCTCCCAGGCAAATGCCCGGACCAACTACCCAGAACCCCCAGATCGAGCGCAAATTCTCCCCCGACTATATATATATATATATATATATATATATATATATATATATATATATATATAATATATATATATATATATATATAATATATCGAGAGATAAAAAACCCTCAAAACCCTAACTACTCCTCCATCTCGCCTGGGCGACCCACCTCGACTGCGTGCGCCGCCCTGCACCACCGTAACAAGCGCCGGAGCGCCGCCAAAGCCGCTGTGGCCGACCGAAAATAGAGCAATGCTCTGTTTTGTCGACAGTTGAGATACCACTTCTCGATCGAATTACTTCACGTATTCTCCATTATTTTTGATTTCGTAATTTTCTATAGAAACCACATGACCCTCTAAAGATCCTAATGAATAGATCCCTTCGGGGTCGATCTGTCGATTCACAAAATTGACACGAAGTCGACATAAAACCAATATTGTATTGACAGAATTGGGTTGCATATACTCCTGTTTGTAGGCAATTCCTGATCAATCTATTAAGAATTTTAAGAATCTATTTGAAGAGTCTTTTAGACAACCTATAAGACAGTAGAATCAAATTGGTAGTTTGGAATTTCATCAATTGAGTAGAAAGTTAACAGTTGTTCAAAATCAATAAAAACATGTCTCAAACGGTTTAGAAAACTAGAAAATTCATCGATACGACGTGCGTTCCGCCAATCCGAGCGACGTGGTCGCATACCGTAAGCTTCGAAAGGCACGTACGGATATTGCGGACGTGTGGGCTTTGACGAAATTTAAATTGGTCGCGTGTGCACGACGAATTTGATACGTATTTGTCGAAATTTATCGTATCGGCCTTTATGCAAATTTCTCAATTACTTTGTGCACGTTCGTCAGATCGAGACGAAACTTACGCCAACAGGACCGTATCAATTTTTTGGTCATGTATGCCAGTTCGGTCCAATTCTGAGATAGTTGATCGGATCGCCATTTTGCGGGCCCCACAATCCGATTAGTTGACTTGATTTATCTATTTTTTATATACCATATTCACCAGTTTATTATCTTGCTTGACTGGATAGTATAGTTATACTGGACTTGTTCACATTATAGTTCATGCTAGAGTTGTCCTTACCGTGTCTTGACATGAGTTGTGCCTGGTCTCACCTGTGCCTCGACTGAGTCGTGTCTTGGAACGAGTACATGTAGTTGAACTGCTATTTCCCTGTATCATTTTTCCTCAACCAGAGAGTCCACACCCGGACGAGGGTTGATCAGTTGCACCAGGAGTCCACTCGGGACGAGGGTGTTTGTTCCTTGGCACTAGAGAGTCCACTCGGGACGAGGGTGTTTGTCTTGATCTGTTTACATCCGTGAGTCCACACTTGGACAAGGATGTTGACTTGTACTTGCACCAAAAGTCCACTCGGGATGAGGGTGCCTTGCCATGAACTAACCTGCGAGTCAACTCGGGGCGAGGGTTAGTGATTAGAACTAACCTGCGAGTCCACTCGGGGCGAGGGTTAGTGATTAGTTCAAACCTGCGAGTCCACTCGAGGCGAGGGTTTGGTATTCCATTGATCTCGTGTTCACTTGTTCATCCAGCAGTTCAGTTACGTATAGTTGTTCTTGTATTCCAGTTCATGGTCACCGGTTAGTAGCCACTTGTCGTTAGTCACTTGTTAGCAGTTTGGTCGTAGTCTCTTGCCATGTTAAGTGTCGTTCCTTGTTTATATCCCGTTTATATTATCATGCATGATAAACTGCTAGATAGGCATATTTTTATGTATCTTGCTATGTCCCCTGAGGACCTGATAATTTCAGGTTAGTTATTGCGTGGAGTTAGTTAGCAGTTTTGGATGGCGGATGAGTACGACACTTGTGGGTTTCAGATGATCGATGTTGCTTGCGAGATTCAGGTATTGATATCACGTTTATTATCCAGCTCATGCTTTTCTTTCATTATCATACGATATCATATTTATTGATTCAGTTTATAGACTCTGGTTATATTCTATGAAGTCTTATCGGACATTTGTGCTAGTGGGCTGCAGACCACGACCCATAGTGTTCATTCAAGTTTTGTACATTTATTGTGGATTTGAGATATAGATTTGTTTTGCCATGATTTGGAAGTTTACCACGCTCTTGACAGCGTTTACGTATTCGAGTCGGGCTGGAGTCCGCTTGATGCGTAGATGGCTTGCTCACGAGCTCACATCCGAAAAGTGGGTGCGGATCGTGACACCGGCCGATAGTGTCTCGGATGAACGCTACTTGACGGTCACTCTTTATACTTACGTGAATTCTTACAGCCCCTGCGTAGAACGTTGTCCTCAAAGTGCATATCACGTAGACGGTTAGGAACCCAGTTGTGTTATAGTTTTATAGTATTTTCTTTTGCAGTTATAATGGCATGTTCTTTCTGTATCTTGTTACGTCCCTCTGAGGACCTGGTGATTTCTTCAGGTGTGTTTTGTGATTTTTGCAGGTGCTCTAGCCAAGGCCATAGTTTACAATCTACCTTCGCGATGCTAGCTCTTGGATCGTCTTTCGCTTCGTTCGACTCTTCCATCATTGCTATGTATTTCTCTCTATTTTTGTTGGTAGTGGATTTGTCTCCGCCTAACGATTGTATACATGACAAATGCATTGTTGCTTTTATATCATTATTTATCTTCGTGGATGAGATTTAGTGTCTTGGCTTTCTACATTTACAACTTATGTATATATACGAGCCTTTCATTTACTCGTATGTATACAGCTGGCATGATACGTATCTAGTCCCAAGTATTTTAGAACTAGGGCGTTACATCCAGATACATGTATATTCCTATTATGACTTGTTATAGTACAATTTGTATTGTCTTGTCGAGCCTTGCATATCCTCGAGGGAATATCATGTCTAGGATGGACTCTACGGAATGCCACATCCAGAATCCTGAATGAAAATGTTAGAGACTAAACAAATAGTTTGATTACCTAGATGCATTGGTATAGAAGATTTCTCGGTCACCTACATACAATTTATTTTGGCTTTTACAATAGATTTAGAGCTCACCATTGTATGGAGCACATTTCTAGCACACCGCTGAGTAGGATAGCTCTTATGTATCTTATATATCGTACTTCTATTAGCTCATTGTCGGTCAGGGCTACCTTTTTAGCATACACATCCCTTATGGTGGTGTATTTGCCACGTATACTGTTGTATATGCCAAACTTGGATAATTTAAAAAGACTGTAGGGTAGGGTGACCGGTAAAAAATTCTTAAACTATATGTTAGTAACTAGGATTGTGATAACCCTAGTTAGCTAATGTATCAAGTCGTACTCATTGCTTGGTCGTGATTGATGGTTGGAGTCCAGTCCTATCTTTGCTTATTTTGTGTAGCTTCTGTCTATGCTTTACTTTTGCAGGTGAATGATTAGAGACCAAGTTTTGTTTACGAGAATGGTTGCAACCCTGACCTTGTTTGGTTTATGAGTTGTAATTCGGTTAGGAGTAGTTCCTAAGTCATCTGATCATTCGTCATCATGTTCCATGCTCACATGCTATATATGCTTCTTGTACTATACATGCTCACATGCCCGGATTACTTTACATGTTCGTATGTATTATACATGCTAATCTGCCCTGATTACCTTATATGTTCACATGTTCATGTTTATTTTACTTGTCCCTTGGTTACTTCATGTTAACTGGTTGTTTACTTTATGCCCCATGTTATTTAGCATATTAACTTTTCTATTCTCAAGATAAGTAGATTGGTAGTACACGAGTCTCGATCCACATATATTTGTTTCTGTCACCATCCGTTGTATGTTAGTTATAGTTGGTTTTAGTTTATTGGTTGGCTTTCTTTGTGGTACTCGCTATTTAGGGGTCTGATCCCACTGGTTTTGTTTGGCCAAATCTGGTAGAAGAGCTGGAAGATCTTTCGTACCTTTCCCTTAATGGTTACCACCCGGAGCACTAGGGTGCCTGAGTGGGTGTTTTTTTCCTTTCCTACTAGTATCTATATATATTCTTTTGTGGCATTTAGCCACCGAGCATGTCTTTAGCTCATTTTTTGGACTTGATATTTAGCCTACAAGCTTAGCATGATTTGTATATAGACTGCATCTAAAGCTGATCATATATGACTTACACTCTTGCTAGTTCTTTATTTTGTACTACTAGTTTCATGATCATCTATATATTATAGTTTGTGATGCTTTACTGTCTTATATGCCTGATGATCATACCTCTTGTACTTTACTTATTTGCCTGTGATTGAGATATCTAGAACTACTTGACCTAGGATTGACTATTGGTTTTTAGTAGTGATCCACATCTCTACAGCTTTGACCATGTCTTGAGGTATTATAGTACTTTGGCATACGTAGCTGGCCTTGTCCCGTCCAGCCTTCTAGTATTCTGGTTCTGGGACGTGAAAACTATTGAAAGAGTTATGAGATATCTAAAAAAGACTAAGAATTTTACACTGTACTACAGTGGCTATCTAGCTATGTGGAAGGCTTCATTGATGGACGTTGGTGCTCAAAAAAAGGAGAGCGAAAGGTCTACCAGAGAATTTATCTTCTCTACGGGAGGAGCTGCTATATCATAGAAATCGAAGAAGCAAATGTTGTTTTTATACTAACTAATGGGGTTTGAGTTATATTCATTGACCACAACAACAAATAAAGTATACTGGCTTGAAAAATGTATGATCTTCCTCCGGTTGGTGCACCAATTTGGTTGATTTTGATATACTACAACAACCAGGTGACTACAACAATTTAAATGCTCTCTTCTATAGGAAGAAGCAGACTGTGAGATTGCATCACATAATATTGAATGTGCACATCTCTGATGGAATCATTATGCTCAATGATGTTCAAAACTAGAAGAATATGATGGATTCGTTCATTAAAGGTCTCGACTGTTAACTTGTTGAGAACTAGAGCTGCCAAGTGGGCCAGGCCGGACAGGCACAGAATTTTGGTGGGCCGGGCCTCTTGGGCCCATGAACTATGTCGGGCTGGGCGGGGATGGGCTGAGGGTGGAAAATCTCAGCCCAACCCGGCACATGACCCATGACACGGTGAACTTCGGATCAGACCTAGTCGATTCGGGCCGGGCGGGGCTGGCTTCCCAAGGATTTGTGTTCCAAGTTTGATACTCGAAAACTGTTAACTGATAGTATACTAGTATCAGTTAACAAAGTCCCACATTAATTTGTAGTTAGTGTAATACTAGTATCTAATAGTGCTAATTTGGAGTCAGTGTTATACTAATATTCATTGAGTCTTAGTTTAGAAGTCTTTTTTACAAAATAGTTGTCCGAAGTTTAATTCAAAATCAAAAAACTGAGTCTATATTTAGAAGTCTTTTTTACTTCAAGTAATCTATGTCTTTATCTAATAGAGTTTGGATGTTCTTGGAAGGAAGGATGGTGGGTGGTAGTAAAAACACTTTTGTGGACTGGTCATCAGCAGTGGCTAGCCATGAATAATGTTCCTTTGTACCGGGCACAACAAGTCTTTGCTGCTATGAAAAAGCTCCAACAGGGATTTCTTCTCGTATCCCGAATCCTTCTCCTCCCTTAACTACAGAGACGTCTATGCTTCATTCTCCTGTAGTTGCAGAGGTTTTTTCTCTTCCTGTGCTGAAACACCTGTCCAAAGCTCACTGCCTATCCACTTGTATAGTCAGCAATCTGTCCTTCTTATGAGGAAGATGGGTTACGACTTTCAAAAGGCAGAAGGTTTGAATTATGATAAAAGAATACGTCTTCCTTTACAAATTCAAAATCAGAATTCCACTGCTGGATTGGGTTCTGAAGTGCCTCGTAACAACCCTCACAAAAAGAAGGCTAAGGGAAGAAAGACTAAATCCTGTAATATGGTACTTCCTTCTCCTGAGTCTGAAGAAGAAACTTTTGCTAGTACAAGATCTGGAAAAGAGTACCACAAAGATTATGAGGGATCCTCCAAAGAAGTAGAAGATGTAGTAGAAACTCTACCAGTTCAACCTTCTCCTGTTCCTGCTAAACCTTCTGCGGTTGAAAAGGGGAAACAGAAGGCAGTGCGCTTTGATATCCCATTGAAGCCTGCTTCCAATCAGGGGGTGGTGATGAAGCCTTACAAGTTTGACATTCTAGCTCAGTTAGCCAATACTCCGGCTAGACTATCTATATTTGAACTGCTTCGCCTTTCCAAAGAAAGCAGAAAGACTTTGAGCGAAGCTTTACTTCAAGCAGATTTATGCTTGGCTCAACTCAAGACTCCTGATAATATACCAGTGTCATGCCCACAATATCATAGTGTGATGGAAGCAATTCCCAACATCACCTTTACACAAGAGGATATGCTATTGAAACACAACAAGCATGATAGGCCTTTGTGTTACACTGGATATATCGGATCCACTGAAATTGACAGGATTTACATTGATCCTGGGTCTTCAATTAGTATAATTCTTCAGAGTATGCTAAGACCTCTGAGGATTCCTACTAGTGAGCTGACTTACACTAGTACTACGATAGTCGGTTTTAACTCTGGGAAGAGCAAACCACTGGGGAAGATTCGTCTGCAGATTCAGATTGGTGATCTTCGAACTATGGTAACTTTCTATGTTATCAACTCGGACGTATCCTACAATATTCTTCTTGGAAGACCGTGGATTCATGAGCACAATATTGTGCCTTCAACTCTTCACCAATGTTTCAAATATGTGGACTCCCAAGGAGTTGTGAAAACTGAGTTTGCTGATATTAATCCGTTCAAAGGTGTCGAAGCCTACTTCTCTGATTCAAGGCTTTATAAACAAGAGCATGTGAAAGATATATCAGACATGGTGAAGATCAATCATCCTCTGAGGATCACTCTATTAATGAAGATCTGCCAGAGGAACAACCTTTGAAGATCATAGTCAAGGGACGAATTCAATCCCAACCTGTCAATGATCAACCTTTGATGATCAAGGTTAAAGGAAGAACTCAAACTTCATCTGAGGAATCAATAAATATTCCTGCTAAGAGCCAAGTTCAACCTTTTATGATCAAGGTCAAAGGACGTACTTATTGTACGAATAATCCAGAACTACCATTGATTGTCAATCTTGGCAAATCTACGCAGAGGACGGATGATGGTCCACTGTTGATTAATCCGAAGCGTAGCAATCAGACTATAAATGATATAAATATTGATCATTCTGTACTTTTTGATATCAATGAAGATTTCCTGTTCGAGTATATGGCTGTCAAGTTTATTGAGAAAATGACTTTATCTTCTGATAATCAAAGTCATCAATATAAAGACAACATAGAACCGGAAGAAACTTTATACATTGATCATAAGGAGAATTCTTTCCCTCCTTATACAGATGTTGGACCGTATGCTCAAAGGTTCCTAACATCTTCTCCTTATCTTCTACCTATGGCCGCTTCATCACAAGCTTGCGTAACTTTTAGACGTCATGAAGAATCTTATTTCGTGGTTCCGTCTGATAAGAAAAATAAGCGCCAAATTGTGTTTGGCCTGGCTAGAAAATCCCTATTGCTCAGACAGATGAGCTGAAGGATAAAGACAAAGGAAGAATCCGAATTGACAAATACAGTCAGCAATCTATCAAGATCATCCAGAACATGGGGTATTTTGAAGACTATGCAAGGTCTCAATCAAGGCAAGGGCAGACGATTACCATTAGGTGGTGATCCATTTTTTCAAAAGACTCGTCATGGGTTGGGATATGACCCGTCCCATATGTTTTATGATGATATACAAGAAGAATTCTCTTCCAGCTCTTCACAATCATCAGATTCAGAGGAACTTCAATCTGGACAAGTACTCTCAGTCAATATGGTTCAAATCGATGATGAATCAGAACTATTTGAGAATGATCCTTGGGCTCAACAGATGGATACTCAATGGAAACTTCATTTTGAACAACGACAGCCACCTACAGAAGATGAGGTTATCCAGATTGATGTTGGAGATGGAGTTACGTCCATACCAATATTCATCAGTAAGAATCTTTCTGAAGATGAAAAGGAAGAGCTGATAAAACTTATAAAAGATTACATTGACATCTTTGCATGAGTTATGAGGATATGTCAGGGCTAGATCCTAAAATTGCTACCCATAAACTCAATATTTTGCCTAATGTCAAGCCTGTAAAACAACAGCAACGACGCTTTAGACCAGATATGATGGATACAATTGAAGCAAAGTCAAAAAGCTGATTACATGTGGCTTTGTTCGTGAAGAACAACACCCAGATTGGGTGGCCAATATTGTTCCTGTTATGAAGAAGAACGGAAATGTCCGAGTTTGTATAGATTACCGAGATCTTAATACGGCTTGTCCAAAGGACGAATTTCCACTTCCAATTACTGATATCATGATAGACAATACATGTGGTTTTGAACGCATGTCTTTCATGGACGATTCTCAGGATACAATCAGATCAAGATGTATCCAGAAGATGAGAAGCACACCGCTTTTCGTACACCTCTTGGGGTCTACTGCTATACAGTTATGCCGTTTGGTCTTAAAAATGTCGGTACCACATCAACGGGCTATGAGCAATATCTTTCAAGAACATCTACGGAAGATAGTTGAATGCTATGTAGATGATATCGTGTTAAAAGTCGATCAAAGGATCACATTCAGGACTTGAGAACAGTATTTGAATTAATGCGCCAGCATCAATTGAAAATGAACCCTACTAAGTCTTTCTTAGGGGTTTCCAGTGGCAAGTTTCTAGGATTTGTCATTACCTCTCAAGGTATCCATGTTGATCCTGATAAGGTTAAAGCAATTCTTGAAATGCATCCTCCTCGTAATCTGAAAGAACTTGTGGCTTTCAGGGCCGTATTGCTTATATCAGAAGATTTATATCTAATCTTTCTGGGAGATGTCAACCTTTCTCCCGTCTATTAAAGAAAGGGGTATCTTTCGTCTGGGATGAAGCGTGTCAAAAAGCCTTCAATGACATTAAGCAATATCTTACAAACCCCCTGTTCTGGTACCTCCGGTGGTAGGAAGACCATTTTTGCTATATGTTCGAGCCTTAGATCATTCACTTGGCGCTCTTCTGGCACAGAAAAGTGATATGGGTCATGAACAAGCAATATATTATCTGAGCAGATGATGGTCGGAGCTGAACACAGATATACTCCTGTAGAAAAGGAATGTCTAGCTTTGGTTTTTGCCGTCCAAAAGACAAGGCATTATGTCACTGGACAGACTATTCATGTCATCTCCAGAATAAATCCCATTCGGGTATTGATGAGAAAACCGAGCATTCTTAATTCCAGGTTAGCTACCTGGGCGATGTTGCTCACTCCTTATGACATGATTTATGTGCCTCAAAAATCAGTGAAGGGCCAAGCGTTAGCTGATTTCTTAGCTGCTCATCCTATACCTGAAACTTCGAAGTTATATGAAGACATTCCAGACGAAGTAGTGGATTGTAACATGACTTTGAAGAATGATATATGGCAATTATATTTTGATGGAGCATCACGAGTGGGACCTAAAGGCAATATTGTCTCTGGGGTAGGAATTGTCTTGGTTTCTCCTGACAAAATGGTCATATACCGTGCCTATTCTTTAATGAGCCATGCTCTAACAATGTAGCAGAATATAATGCTCTATTGATTGGTCTCCAAGTAGCAAAACAATTGGATATTGAATTCTTAGAGGCTTATGGAGATTCTCAATTGATCGTTAATCAAGTTAGAGGGACTTATGAAGTCAGAAATCCTGATCTCATCCCCTATCATCAGGTGGTAGTCGAGTTGGTCCTATCATTCAAAGGATTCTTCATCGAATTTGTACCACGTTCTCAGAATGTGGAGGCTGATGCTCTTGCCAGCTTAGCTACAGACTTGGATGTTCCAATCCGAAGGCAAAATACAATTACTTTGTTGGACCGAGACTTGTTCTGTGTGAAGAGTAATCTGTATATTGAACAAAGTTATACTACAGAGTCAAGTTCCCAGAGAAAATTGGAGAACTCCATTCATTGATTATGCAGTTCATGGGATTTTGCCTGAAGATCCTAAAGAAGCTGCATCAATTAAGAGACGATCATTTCGATTCTATTATGATTCGTCTTTACATATGCTATATCATCGTTCATATGACGGACTCTTGCTGCGCTGTCTCTCAGAAAGTGAAGCCAAACAAACACTGCATGAGGCTCATGATGGTGTCTGTGGTGCTCATCAACGGGTCCGAAGTTGCAAGACGCATTCGAAGAATGGGGTATTATTGGCCTTCTATGATAGCAGATGCTGTAGACTATGCCAAAAGATGTAAAGCATGTCAGATTCACGCTGATTTCATTCATCAACCGTCTGAATTTCTACATCCTACAGCAGCCTCTTGGCCCTTCGAAGCTTGGGTATGGATGTTATTGGCCTATTAACCCTCCTTCTGTCAAAGGACATCGGTTTATACTAGCTATAACCGATTACTTTTCGAAGTGGGCAGAAGCAGTCCCCCTTGCGGAAGTGAAAACATGTAATATGATCGTTTCATCAAGCACCATGTCATTTATCGTTTCGGGATTCCTCGACGGATAATTCATGACAATGGTCCACAATTTGCCAGTCAAGCATTTTATCGATTCTGTGACAAGAATCGAATTCAGAATTTGGCTTCTACGGCTTATAATCCAGCTGCTAATGGTTTAGCTGAAGCTTTCAATAAGACGATCATCAAACTTCTCAAAAAGTTTGTCTCTTCTAATAAACGTGATTGGAATGAGAAACTTGGAGAATGTTTATGGGTTATCGAACAACAGTCCGGACTCCTACTGGTTTTACACCATTCTTATTGGTTTACGGATGCGAAGCTGTTCTCCATTGGAAATCCAGATCCCTTCTCTACGAATAGCCATTGCTAATGAGCTAACTACGGAGAATAATGATCGCTTACGACTCCAAGAACTTGAAGGATTGGATGAGAAGCGTCTTCAAGCACAACAACACATTGAACTGTATCAAGCCCGCATATCTCGAACTTTTAATCGTAAGTTAAGGAGAGGGTATTCAAAGTTGGTGAGCTTATTAGTTGTTCGGAGACCGATGGTAATGACTCATAAAAGTAAGAGGAAATTCCAAGCAAAATGGGAAGGCCCTTATGTAATTGAGTCCGTATTTTCCAATGGCGCCTATCGATTGTCAAAACCCAATGGAGATCTACTCATGCTGCCGATCAATGGCAAATTTCTTAAGAAATACTATGTATAAAAAGGAAGACAGAACAAAAATAAAACTTCTTTTATTATTTTGTTCAAAATAAAAGACTAAGATGAGGGCCACTCCCTTCGTTATTAAATACATAGTCGACCAATGCATAGAAGGCGTCGTTTCCTGAACTCATGAAAAGTTTGCAGACAGCCATCCTCGACGCTTCTTCTTCAGGAGTTTTCCCTGGCTCTACTAAAAAAGCAAGAATGTCTTCGGGTGGCTTGGGCGTAGAAGAGCTTCCACCTATTTCGGTCGAGCCTGATGAGCCTGATACAGGGGTTCAACGGGGAACGTATCAATGATGCCCTCGATTTTCCTGGGGACTTCATTCTTTTGCTGTATATCTTTGGAAGACATTTCCAATAGAGGAGCAGAAATAAGAATGGAATGATTACAGAGAATTCTCACCATTTATAGAAGAGGATTACTAATGAACTATTCCTGAAATTGAAAACGACTTTTCACTTCCGAAAAGGCTCGTCCATTCATGTTACCAGGTTCATCCATTTAATTATGAATTGAATCATCCTTTCTGTTCCCAAGAAATATGCTGATTCATCCACCGTCTTACATATACGCTCGCAATATCTGCCTTCTTAATCCCCAGCTACCAAGCTTTGGTTAAGCTGACTTCTTGTTTCCGGGAAAAGGAATTTTATATCTTCTATTTTTATCAATTGATTAGAAAGTGGGATTCGATATTTATCATGTTTTCATGACCTCTGAATAAATATTAAATCTACTTTCTTTTCCTATCTATCACTTCTATTTGACCTCTGCATAGATATTAATCTAATTTTCTTTTGAGTTCATATATGCTATTATGTCCATATTACCTCTGATAGTATCATATACTCTAAAACAGAAAATAAGATTTCATTTATCTATCATGTCCATATTACATCCAGATAGATACAAATCATTGATCATAGAAGAATCATCATTTTCATTCCCATATCATCAAAAAGTCTATTACATTTCTTAGACTTTCTTACAAGTTATAATGGAAATCTCTTACATTCTTGGATTTTCATTCTATACACCAACATAACCTAATAGAGACTATTTCTTCTTTGATCCTCTTTGACGGGTTCGTTGTTGGTGGCAGTTCCTGACTGTCTGAGCTCCAGTGGCAACCAGAACAGCAGGAATCAAACTCTGGTCTTCTCTCTCAGACGAGAGGAGAACCCAGAGTATGGCAGCCCGAAGGCGTGTTGCTGCCAATACAATTGGTAGATTAGTGGCGGTACCTCAAAGGAGATAGGAATGTATCCATCATTGGGATACGATTCCTAGTTCTGTCGTGAAAGGAACTCTATACCCGATTTCTCGGGGTAGAGTTGACTCCACCATCCAACTCTCCGTATATAAAGGCTCTTCCTACCAACAGAGGAAGACCCTTCTATCTCACGAAGAGTTCTGAGTTGTCTGATTTGTGCGTCAAAAGCGCATGAGCTCCCTGATGTTGATGTCAGAAGAACACTCCTCACAACGTCAAAATCGCCAATGCCGGTTCTGGAAAAGCTGCTCAGCCAAAGTTCTGCAGAAAACAAAGAGAAGAAGTGTTTTTAAAAAACAGAAGTATTATCAGATGCGTATTAAATGCTAATTAAAAACAGATCACAAGGTTTTTTACGCCAGTGCTTCAGCAAGGCTTTTACGCCAGTAATCATCAAGGTTTTTTATGCCAGTGCTTCAGCAAGGCTTTTACGCCAGTGATTCAGTAAGGCTTTTACGACAGTGATTCAGCAAGGATTTTACGCCGTATCAGTCACAAGGCATTTTATGCCAATGCTTCAGCAAGGCATTTTACGCCAATGCTTCAGCAAGGCTCTTACGCCGGTGATTCAACAAGGCTTTTACGCCGGCAATCTGCAAGGCTTTTTACGCTAGTGCTTCAATAAGGCTTTTATGCCGGTGCTTTAACAAGGCTTTTACGTCAGTACTTCAGCAAGTTTTTACGCTCGTCAAGAATTTACGTTCATGAATAGATATTTTCAACAAAAATTTCGAAAGACAGATATTTGCTTACGATCGGACTTACCATTTGAGTCGAATGGTTTGGCTCTAATGGTGGTTGAATCTGCGTCTAATGACTGGGCATACAAAAGAACACCGTGGGAAAGCTTCTCCATCCTCATTTGTTGGAAAACACATCACGGAAAGTTATCTTCAGTGGAATGAGTACGAGAATATATGAAACATTCTCAGCTATTTATGAAGGCTGGAGAACTGTTGGGAATAGTCTATTTCGGGGGAATATCCTATTTTAAGGCTCTCGTAACCACAAGACAGATGCCACGTGTCAAGTTTGTTTCTTGGGAATGAACAATCATAGAAGTAGTTAAAATAAATATTGAACAGTTGAGATTAACATCAGACTTATTTATAAAAAAGGGGGGGAGTGGACCCCTACATATAAGAGAGTCGCAGTACATGGAATTTCATTTTTCCTCTCCTTCGTTGGACTGACGAAGAGAGGCACCTAACTCACGCATGTTGTGAATCCCTGAGCGACGCATCAGATTTAAAATGCTTTTGCATCTCCTGAGCCCTCATATACAGTCGGGGGACCACCATCGATGCGGCTGAAGACTGCTGGAGTTAATCCGAAGCACGCTACAAAGTTGCGTGCTCGCTCAAAGTCAATCCTTGAGCCTGAAGACTCTTCATTGTTAATCTCCTTCTTGGGCGCCATGTCACTATGGAGATGAATGACAAGAGTGAAGAATTTCTCCTTATTTATACGGTTAAATCAGCTCTCCATATTCCTCATTGGAAACTGTTCATTATAAATGCAAACTCGGGGAAGCGAAAAGGCATTCGAAAGTTTCGAAAAAAAAGAAGAAGAAATTCATTGTGACAACTAAGTATTGACCGACACTGTTGGAAATTACACCGACTATTGGACATTCCCACTTTTACGCGGATGGCTATTGCGTATCCCAAATTTTACGCTGACAGATCAAATCTCAACTTTTATGCTTCTGTTCAAAGTATTTCAAATTTTGGAGATATTTGAAAACTTTGAAGGGGGTCTTGTAGGAGCGTAAAAAGTGCTTCAAAGAAAGAGTCATCTCATTCATAAGTAATCGGTTTTTACACCAAGCAGAGCGGGTAATCTCTTTTACGCCCAAATCTAGGCTAATCAATTTACGCCTAAGCAGGCTGATCATTTACGCTTGGGTCTACACCTATGATTTTACGCCAAGACAGAGCAGCCTCTTTTACGCTGGACAAAGCTGTCAAATCTCGCATTTAATGCAAACTCTAACATGAAGATATTAATGATGACATTTACCACAGAATTCAATGGAATTTGTCTTATACAAAGACCATTGTTGTCGTTTATGGGGATCGAGCTACTTTACGCTCACTGTATGGTTTCTTTTACGTACGGAGTTTTTCATGAGTTCTTACGCTCATAAAACAATGTGTGCGTAAAGTCTATTTGAGCCATTTTACGCTCAAGGTTATTCAATAACCACTTTACGCGGAAAACCTATGACAGAGCTATTTTACGCTCATCTTACTACTTTACGTCCAGAGGATGTTGGAGCTATTTTTACGTCATATTCTTTCTGGCCAGTTTGGAACGTGGTTTGCCTACATGGCCTTCATGCCACATATTTCGAAGAACGTGTGTACATGTATCCTATTCTTACTGAAATGATAGGACGTGTGTCATCGTATGCAAAGGATGACTCTGATCATGGATGGCAGTTGTTAGCATAAAGACAGACTTTGATGCTCTTTTACGCACAGAAGTCCCAGTCTATAAATAGACTCATTTTTCTGAGGACAGGGAAGAATAGAGAGATCAGAACTTCGAGATTTTTTTGATTCTCCGGAGCATTCTTCTTCAACTTTTCTTTCAGAACAGAGTGAAGCAAAGCAGGAAAGCATTCGGCCTCGCCATCAGTGCCCAAGTGCGTCGATACCTTTCTGGTGACTGAGTTCTTCCAAGTTGTTCTACTTCAAGCAGTGATCTTCATCATCATCATATGGTCCAAAGAACAAAGTGATCATTTACAGATCAGACTTCCATAGCAATACTTTCCCAGAATCAAATTTGTACTTCTTGTACTTTTTCTCGTTTTATTTTCAAAATCTAACTTTTGTTTGGCAATTTTGTTAAGTGAAACACTGGGCTGCGCCTGAGCATCGGATCGGGTCGGGCCTTCTTGTGGGCCGAAATATGTGGCCCAACATGACCTAATATACTGGCCGGGCCGGCCTGGGCGCACAATTAATCTGACAGGGCCAACACATGGGCCAATTTTTTGGGCCAGGCTCGTGTCGGACTGGGCCGACCCGACCCAATTGACATGTATATTGGGAACACATCAAAAAAATCTTGAAATAATTTTGATGTAAAGTCTATGTAATCCTACAATAAAATATTTTGATAATAGTTTAAAGAGAAATCTGACGCATCCTATTTTTTGTTCAATTAAATATCATATACTAGGACAAATCAAGAATACTTTTGTCCTTGGGGTCATTAATGGGATGGAATCCTAGAACCTCTGTGCTTTTTTTTCTCTAGGTAAAAAACCAAGTTCTGTGAAAGATTGGCTTGGAGCCTTAATGAGTTCATGAGCATTTAGAATTCTCAGTGTGTTTTACATGAAGTACGAGTAGTTCAGTAGTACAAGAGGTTAGGACCTCATGCATGCTACAGTAGTGTGATACTACATGAGTTAATGAGACCTCGACTTTAGATCATATCATAGAGGTGTAGCACCACAAAGAAATAGGTAGCCTCATACTGGGAGCTTTAGAACAATACTATGAAGAGGCTAGTACCTCGTGCTATAATGGAATGACACCACATGAGGTAGTGAGACATCAACTACGAGCCATGTCACAGCAGTGTAGCATCACAAAGAAGCAAAATGCCTCATGTTAGGAAAAAGAACTACATATGTGTATGAACAAAGATGTAGCCTGTCTCTTAAGAAAAAATTATACACCCAAGATGCATACATAGAAACCAAGAGACACATGGCCTTTAACGTACGACATAGGTACAATTGATATAATTATGTGAGTAGGGAATATTGTATCTATTATATTGGCTTCATAGCTTAGTCCATTTTGTATCAAACTAAAGTTCAATCTCATGCAGGTAGATTCAAGTTTTAAGCGACATCTATTCTAATGCACAGTGTATATAGTCACTGTAGGAAGGCTCTATTACATATTGAAATATGTAGGGATTATTGGGGTTTGGTTTATTAATAATCCGCTCCCACTTTACTTTATTTGGAAAAATATCATGTGTATATTTTAATATGTGATTCTTTATTTTTTACTTGTACAAATATTGTGTGTTAGCTCAAGTATAAGTTTTGTAGGAGATTTTTCTAGTAGGAAAGATTTAAATCCCACAACCAACACAAGTTTTTATATTTCTTGGAGAAAATCCTTCGGACCTAGGCTTGCTCGCACATGGGCATATACAAAGGGTACAAATTGGTGCTATAATGTCCTACTTCGTATGCACGCATCAGACACAGAGTTGGTGCATCTCTAGGCTCACTCTAGTAGCCTCATGGTAGCCAAGCGAGTAGCTACTATAGGAGATTCATTGTAGCGACACTATTGAGGAATAGATCGCGGCACATTTGGCACGGGTTGCTCCATGATAGCTTCGCCACAGGAGCTATACTGTAGATAGGCATCTTTGTCGCAGGAGGCTAGCTAGTTAGTTTTTGAAACGGACCATGTTCTGGAATTACTTGCCATGACCCTGTATGCCGTTCTTTAAATTGTATGATTTAGGTAGTTCAGAGACTATGATTGCTGGGGGTTTAACCTAGAAGGCCTGCTACCATCTTAATTTCGAGGACGAAATTTTTATAAGGTGGGTAGGATTGTAACACCCACTTTTCCAAAATAAGGGTAAATTTGAAATTGTATTTTAAATCATTAAAGTATTTGATTTTAGTCTGATATGATTTTGGTGATTTTTAGTTATTTTAAAACTATTTATTTGAGTGAAATGTAAATTGGTGTTTTGCTAGTGTAACATTAGTCATGCATGACCTAGAAGACTAATCATGACCAATGAGACCTAATCATGTATTTAGGATTTCAAATTTCTACTTTTAAGCCTAGGGGTATTTTAGTCATTTTGACACTTTTGTGAAATTGTGAATTATATTAATTAAATATGTGTTAGTTAAATTGTTGAGTCTTGACCTAGAAGTTAGCCTAATCTAGATTGTTAATCATGACCCTAGAGACTAAGTTAGAGGGTTTCATTAAAGTAATGACATTAGTGAAATATCTAGATATTTTGTAGAAAGATATTTTGGACTAAAAGTTAAAGGATGCTACTTTAGTTATGAGCCATTGGATTTCCTAGAAATTGTTGGAGGAACCTTAGCCACTCATCCTAAACCCTAACCCTAGGTCCTTTTTGGCCAGCCACATAACAGCCCATTCCCCTATTTATATCCTCCCAAATTTTTAGGGATAGCCTCTTTCATTAGGGTTCATCAAGTTTAGAAAAGAGGTAATGTTCCAACTTCACAAATTCATAGAAAATCCAAATTAGCTCCTTTTTCCCTCTAGTAAATTCCTATAGGTTCTAAATAGTGATTTCTTGCTGTTGGGATTGAGATTTGACAGGGGGCACACAATTTGAGGAGTTTTGGAGCTTGAAAGGATCTCTTCTTTGGTGTGTTTTTGGAGCTTGGTGCACCACTAGGTATAACCTTCTCTAACCCATTAAAAATTCTGTAAAAATCATTTCTAGGTTGCCCTAACCCTAGCCAAACTATAGGAATAGGGTTTCCCAAGTTTTCGTGTCGTTTCGTGTCCATTCTGGACACGTATCAGTGTGGTGCAGTGGGTGTTTGATGAAATGCCCCAATGGGCATTTCGTATGAGTTTGTGATTTCTATTTGAATAGAAAATTAGGGTTTTACCTCGCTTCTGTGATTCCATTGCTCTGAGCATGTTTTCGTGTTGCGTCGTGTCGGTTTGTGGACACGTACACGCGTGTATGGGCTGCGCGCGCGCGCGACACTGTTCATGCCCTGCTATTCGGGGCTTGCTGTGCAGTGCACACGCCACGTGGCCACGAGATCTTTGGCACACGTGTTGAGGCATTGACTGACACGAGGCTCGTCAAATTTCACGAGTCCTCGTGTCGTGTCGGACACGTTATTTCGTGTGCACTGGTCAGCTGTGTGTGCGTGTGTGTTCTCTGTGTTGTTCTGATTGTTGTAAATCGATTTTAATGTTTTAATAGGTTTAAATGATTGTTAATTGATCCTAAATATGATATATGATCTATGTTAGATTAGATATACACATTTGTTTAAGGTTTTGATTGATGATTGGGATGTTTTGATTTCAAACAGGGAAGAACACCCCCTGTGATTAACTGTTACATTTCCAGTTTTTTTTTTCTACAGTTTAAATTCCTATTCCTGCTAGCAAATTCTCAATGTACTGAACCTACATATCATAAATGGTGTTAGCTTAGTCTTGGCAAGTGGAAATGGGCTTGGGTTTGTGTGTAGAGGAATTTGGTAGTTGGTTTGGTGCCATGTGTTCACTGTCACCCTATCAAATGATTTTTTCTGTTTAAATTGGATTGCTTCTTCATTAAACCATTAATCAAATTGCCAGTTAATTGTTAGACTAATTTGGTCCCTATATTGTAACCTGGAAATTGGTTGAAGGCTAACTGTCACTGGTTGATATAGTTCCAGTTTTAATTCTTGAACTGCCATTGCCTGTTAACTAAGTTTAGTTCTCAGTTTTCAAAAACTGAGAAGGAAGTCTCTGAACTTCATAAACTGATTCCTTTTCCTTAAACTACAACTGAACTGAGTTTGAATGGTTGATTCCTATAACTTGTCAATTACATTTCCAGTTTTCACATTGTTAGTTAGACTTCACTGATTTCCCTTTAACACTGTTCACTGTCACATTGTTAATTCCTGCACTTTGCCATGTACACACACTAGTTTACATGTTCCTCCCAAGTAATTCCTGAACACAGCCACCTCTTCACTATTTTCCTGCATATTTCCATGTGACACTTACACCTACACACCCTCATGTCTTACACGCACAATTTATGTTTTACACACACATTGACACACCATGCCACTGTCTTGCACTAGTTAACTCTTCACATTGTTCTTCCTTATTTTGTTAACATTTCAAATTCAAGTTCTATGTTAAAAACTGAGATTAGGAAGGCAATGAATTGAGTTTCTTCTTCTTTTTATATATATGTGTGAGAGTATATCTATGTGGAATGCAATAGATAGGATATTTGCCTATTTACACCTCTCTCTAACCCCCTATGAGTATAGGTATATAGATGTAACTTGTGGCCATACATGCTAAGTATAAATACTTGTGTAATGTAGATGGTTAGTTTTGTGCCATGTGTAGTGTAAACTCATAGCTAGTGTTGATTTCTCTTTTCATGTACACCTCCATGTTCACACACACACATAGCTCTACATGTTAGCTTCCTTTCTCTTATGAATAATGTTGAATGTGATGGCTTGTATAGCCTTGTGATTGGTGTGTGATTGCTAGATTAGGCTTGGTTAGGCCTAGTGAGACTTGTTAGACTGTTTGGGCTAGGACTTGACCTAGGTTGACTAGTGTGGTTGACTAGAGTTGACCAAGTGTCGACTTTAGCCTAGTTTGACCTAGACAGCATGCAGATGCATTGTACATTTCATATATCACCCTCTATATACATCTTGACTTGTTTTGCTCTAACTAGGAGTCAGGTATCTCATCTCGGACAGTACATTTACTTCAGACATTCAGATACGAGGCGAGTACATTCTCTGATCTTTTCATACTTGTCTGGATTTACATTCTTGCTCTAGATTACTGTACTTGATGCTGACACGATTGTTATCACGGATTAGTACTATACGGATCTCCTTTTGGGATGTTATCCCCTTGTATTCACTAGATACATATTGTGATGTGCGTTTCACTTCCATATTGTATTTATTGAATACCTATATCCTTGTATACTCCTTGTGCATATTGTACTCTCAGTATCACATGAGTTCCAGGGATAGACATTGTACACTATTGTATAACATTGTACAACCATTGTATAACATTGTACATCTATTGTATATTATTGTACATCCATTGTATAACATTGTACACTATTGTGCAAGATAACGTAACGGGAGTGGATCCTTGTGTATTGATTGGGGAGGGGGAGTAGAATTGGTTATGTACTCAAATCCTATTGTACAACATTGTATAACTATTGTATATGTCTATTGTACACCCACGTACAATGGAGTTACCATTGCATTTTCCTAGCCCGTTTACATAACCAGATTGTACTCTAAAATCACATGTTCCTTACAGTTCTTACTTATCATATTTAGATATGTCCTGTTATAAAATCTCTACTGTTTTTCATATATCTTCTTCTTCAGCGTTTCATGTACTTTACTCTATTGCATGCTTTATATTTCCTAACTCGATATGAACTGCGTGAGATGTTTTGTGCTCGCTCCCGTCCTGACTGGACCTGTTGAAAATTTTACAGAGGATGATGAGGAACCCTGCACCCCCTTACTTGGAGCTTGCCTAGATGACACTCGCGACCTGGACCCCTGGCGAGGTTCAGGCAGCTGCTCAGGATAATACCTTGTATAGAGTAGATAGCTTAGACTATTTCCTTTCATGTTTAGCTTATGTCTTTGTTTCAGAGTTGTATGTTGTAGAGATGTTGAGACTTGTTTTTAGTTTCTGTTGTACCTCAGTTGAGGATTTCCTTATCTATTTTATCGTACCATTTCTATCTATAGATTGTGATTGAGTTATACCTCTGTGTTGGCCTCCTTATGGAGAGTATTCATATTATGTTAGTTATAGTCCATGACCTAGAACAGCGTTCTACCGCCGACACTGCGGCGTAGGCTGGACGTACCCACTTCTCGTACCCCTTACTCTAGGGTGCGGGTCGTGACACCAAAAGTTGAAACAGACATTGCAAACATTCTCAAATAGTCAAATTAGCTGGAATTACTTGTCCTTAAGTCCAATTCTGGACACAGGGGCAAAATGATAATTTCGGGCCAAAACGGTGTCCGCCGTTGGACCCGCTTTGCACCGAAAAGTGTGCCAGAGTCAATGGTCTCTAAAGTCATCAAACTACATATCTACAGATTCGTTTTGATGATACGAACCCAACGGTATATCCAGTTTTGGATTCCGGCAGGCCGTACACAAAATTGCCCGTTAAATCGGATCGTGGGGCCCACAAAACGGCAATTCGATCAACTGTCTCAGAATCGGACCAAACTTGGCATAAGGACCAGAAAAATGATACGATCCTGTTGGCGCAAGTTTCATCTCGATCTGACGAACGTGCACAAAGTAATTGGAAAATTTTCACAAAGGCCGATACGGTAAATTTTGACAGATATGCATCAAATTCATCGTGCACATGCAACCAATTTAAATTCTGTCAAAGCCCACACGTCCACGAAGCCGATATGCACCTTTTGATGCTTTCGGTTCGCATCCACGTCGTCCAGATTGGCGGGACGTACGTCGTATCGAAGGTTTTTCAAAATTTTAAAACAGATTTTTGGTAAACTTTGGGATCCGATTACTCGGCGC
>JANAVB010019999.1:4555488-4620341 GCA_029216955.1 Iris pallida
TTTATGCTCGTGTCAACTTTTAATTTTCATCATGCTTGGATGACTTACATGATTAACCATGATCATGACTGCATCTTAGTTGTATCTAAATGATTTTAACCATGTTTAGACTTTGTCTAAATTTTTATCATTGACCATGCCTATATAATTTCGACATTAGTTAATCGTACCTAATGACTTTTCTTATCTAACTAACCCTATTTCGATTATATTCTTGACCATTGTGACTAGACCCTTTGGACTATACATTAATCATGCCACGTGGTATCTTTTTTTTTAAAATTCGATTCTATTCACGATCCAACTCTTTTAGATTATTGACCATATCATTTCTTGATTATATTCATAAACATGACTAATCGTGTCCTTCGAAATTTCGAGGAAGAAATTTTCTAAGGTGGGTAGAGTCTTCGATGGATGAATTGTCCTTGAGGCTATTGTTAGCTTTTGTGTCGAATTTTTGATAACATTTTAGAACATTTTAGGATTCAAGATCGTAGCCTAAGGGTCCAACACCAAGCCATACCTAGTTACTTCTTCCCTTTCCACCCTAGCTGATCAATTTGTTAGAGTGGGTGGGGTTCCCAACCTATGTGGAGAAGGCCCCGGAGTGCGACGAGCGCCGTCCGATGTCGGAGAAGCTCGGGAAGTAGGCGACGAAGTTGCTGCTGTTGCTGCTGGAGCTGCTGGAAGCAGGGGATCCGAGTTCGGCCCGAACTCGGTCCCAGGCCGAGTTCTGGCCGAACTCGGTCTGGCCGTTCCAGGGTTTGGCCAGTAGGTGCTGGTTGCCCCACACAGAGTTCTGGCCGAACTCTGTGTCGTCGGGGGCTGAAGCGAATTTCAGGATACGTTTTCATCATTGGATCTAATCCAACGGTTCAGGTTGGTTGCGGGATTAGGGAGTTAAGTTGAGTTTTCTCAACCCTAATTCATTATCGTATGATCGCAACGTAACACAACTTTTGGAGAGAGAAGGAGGCAAGAGTGCAATTGCAACTTCGGAGAAGAAGACGGAGGATTGAAGGTCGTTTTCGAAGGAGATCGTATTTCGGGTAATCTCTACTCGTCGTTCTCGCTCTTCGTAGCCTTGTAATCATTGTTCTTATCTCTGAGTGTTGTGGGGATCCGATTTGGATCGGGAGGAGTTTGTAGAGGGTATAATTCTTCTATTCCATTAGTGGAGGCTTCTCAGGGTTGGACTCCGATCGTCCCGTGGTTTTTCCCGCAAGGGTTTCCACGTCAAAAATTCTCTGTATCTGCGTGATTGTTTTTGTGTGGCTATTTTTGGGTTCGTGCGTTGTATTGCTCGGTCCTCTCGCAGGTACTCTCCGGTTTGGGGAAAGGTTTCCGCGTTTCTTTCCCAACAGAGTGGTATCAGAGCTTTGGGTTCAAAGGGTGTCAGGAGTTGACAGAGGAACCAGAGAGGAGAGATGGATGCGAAGCCGGTGCGTATGGTGAACCTTAATGGCACAAACTATCATTATTGGCGAAGCAAGATGAAGGATTTGCTATTTGTCAAGAAGCTGCATCTACCTGTGTTTGCAACCGAGAGGCCCAGTGATAAATCCGAGGAGGACTGGAAGTTCGAGCACATACAGGTGTGTGGGTACATACGGCAGTTTGTTGATGAGAACGTGTACAACCACGTTGCCAATATTGAGCACGCAAAGACGTTGTGGGATAAGCTGGAATCCTTGTATGCGAAGAAGACCGGGGTAAACAAGTTGTTCCTGATCCGAACGATGATGGGTCTGCGGTACAAGGATGGGGCGTCTATTACGGATCACTTGAGTGATTTCCAGGGCGTGGTTGACCAGCTATCTTCTATGGGAGTCAAGTTCGACGACGAAGTTCAGGGACTGTGGCTGCTGTGTACATTGCCAGACTCGTGGGAGACCGTACGAGTATCTATGATCGCTTCTGCTCCAGAGGGCGTGGTCAGTCTGGAGTTTGCCAAGAGCGGGGTGTTGAATGAAGAGATGCGGAGACGTTCTCAGGGTACTTCATCCACATCCCACCACTCAGAGGCACTTGTTTCAGAGAGTCGTAGAAGGGGCAAAAGCAGGGGTCCAGGTGGTGGCAGAGACAAGAGCAGGGGAAAGTCCAAGGGTCGTTACGAGGACTCAGAGTGTTACCATTGCGGTAAGAAGGGCCATATCAAGTGGAATTGTTTTGCTTGGAAGAGAGAGAAGAAGGGCGACAAGGGGAAGCAAGAGGAGAACACTACAGCGGCGGCCTCAGTGCATGGAGGCGATGTGATCGTCGTAGGTGATGAGGTCATTACTAACCTCGCCTGCGATGACAATTCTTGGCTGGTGGACTCAGGGGCTTCATCACATGTATCTCACAATAGGGCACTGTTTGCCACTTACACGACAGGCGACTGTGGCGTGTTGAAGATGGGCAACGGAGATGTGTCGAAGGCGGTTGCCGTTGGAGATATGCATTTGAGAACGAAGACGGGTGCGGTTCTTGTTCTTAAGGATGTTCGTCATGTCCCTGATATCCGTTTCAACCTGGTGTCGGTTGGAAGGTTGGATGACTAGGGATTCTTCAGTCTCTTCGGGAACAGTCAGTGGAAGCTTTCCAGAGGTTCGATGGTGATTGCCAGAGGAAGCAAGAAGTCCGGTCTCTACTATATGGAGGGGAGCGCAGAGGGGGCACAGGAGGTGAACGCAGTCAGTGATGCGTCTACCGAGTTGTGGCACAGGCGGCTCGGCCATATCAGCAAGAAGGGGATGAGCTACTTGGTGAACAGGAAAGTGATTCCGGGGCTCAAGTCAACAAAGTTGGAGAAATGCACACATTGTTTAGCTGGGAAGCAAAATAGGGTGTCTTTCCAAAGTCACCCAAGTTCGAGGAAGCCGGCGTTGCTCGAGTTGATTCACTCGGATGTCTGCGGTCCTATGAAGGTAAAATCTGTTGGTGGTGCTTCTTACTTTGTGACTTTTATTGATGACTGTTCCAGGAAGGTTTGGGTCTATGCCTTAAAGACCAAGGATCAGGTGCTGCCTACTTTCAAGGAGTTTCAGGCCTCTGTTGAAAGGGAGACGGACAAGAAGTTGTTGTGTGTTCGGTCCGACAATGGCGGCGAATACATCGGTCCCTTTGATGCGTATTACAGAGAGCAAGGGATACGACACCAGAAGACTCTGCCAAAGACACCTCAGCTCAATGGTGTAGCGGAGCGCATGAACAGGACACTGATGGAGAGGGTGCGGTGTTTGCTGTCAGAAGCAAACTTGCCGGGCAGTTATTGGGGTGAGGCTCTTCTCACAGCTACTTATATTATTAATTTGTCTCCTAGTGCTCCTTTGCAGGGTGATGTGCCTGACAAAGTATGGTACGGTAAAGAGCCGTTATACAGTCACCTGCGGGCGTTTGGTTGTAATGCCTTCGTGCATGTACCGAAGGACGAGAGGACCAAACTTGAGCCGAAGACGAGGCGATGCGTCTTTGTCGGCTATGGTCGGGATGAGTTTGGTTATAGACTCTACGACCCAGTGGAAGAAAAGCTCTACAGAAGCAGGGACGTGGTGTTCGTCGAGGATCAGACCATGACCAACACTCAGGATTCCGAGACGCCTTCTGAGGCTGAGGAATTACCTGAGTTAGAGTCATTTCGCTTCGAGCAGTTTTCAGAGGACATCGCAGAGGATCCAGTTATGGGGGAGCCGGTACGTGGAGTTGCTCCCAACCTTGATCATCAGCCTGCTGATGGTGGTCAGGGTGTCCCTCAGGAGGATGAGCATGCCGGAGAGGTAGTTCCAGAAGGGGCGGAGGCTGTCGGTATACAGCCAGCACCAGTGGCTCCACTGAGAAGGAGTGACAGAGATCGTCGACCATCTACGAGATACTCACCGGATGAGTATGTGCTATTGACTGACGGGGGGGAGCCCGAAAGTTTCGCAGAGGCTATGGAAGACGAACACAGGCAGGAGTGGATGGTGGCTATGCAGGAGGAGATGAGTTCCTTGCACACCAATTCCACTTATGATCTGGTGCGGTTGCCAAAGGGCAAGAAGGCTTTGAAGAATCGATGGGTGTTCAGAGTGAAGCAGACGGAAGATGCTACTCGCCCTCGATACAAAGCGAGGCTGGTAGTCAAGGGCTACGGTCAGCGGAAAGGCGTGGATAATGATGAGATCTTTTCGCCTGTCGTCAAGCATTCGTCTATCCGGGTGGTGCTAGCATTAGCAGCCAGTTTCGACTTGGAGGTCGAGTAGATGGACGTGAAGACGGCATTCCTCCACGGTGATCTTGAGGAGGAGTTGTACATGGAGCAGCCAGAGGGATTCTGCGAAAAGGGCAAGTCATATTTGGTCTGCCGGTTGAGGAAGAGCTTGTATGGTCTGAAGCAGGCTCCGAGGCAGTGGTACAGGAAGTTTGAGTCATTTATGGGGGAGCATGGTTATGCACGGACAACGTCGGATCATTGTGCATTTGTGAGGTATTTTGCCGATGATGATTTTATCATCTTATTGCTCTATGTTGATGATATGCTATTAGTGGGTCGGAATGCCACTAGGATAGCGGAGTTGAAGCGCCAACTGGGCGCGGCCTTCTCTATGAAGGATTTGGGCGCAGCGAAGACTATTCTTGGGATGGAGATCAGTCGAGAGAGAGAGTCCAAGCTGCTACACTTGTCCCAAAAGAAGTACATTCACCGGGTACTTCAGCGTTTCGGGATGGACGGGTTAAAGAAAGTGAGTTCCCCCCTCGCGGCTCACTTTAAGCTCACTGAGGAACAGTGTCCATCTACCGAGGATGAAAAGGAAGATATGGAGCGGGTTCCATATGCTTCAGCTGTTGGAAGCCTGATGTATGCTATGGTGTGTACGAGGCCAGATATTGCTCATGCAGTTGGTACGGTTAGCAGGTATCTTTCAAATCCTGGAAGGGTATATTGGAGTGCGGTCAAGTGGATTCTACGATATCTTCAGGGCACTGCTGGTTGGAGACTTTCTTTTGGTGGTGACGAGCCGAAGCTGGTTGGGTATACCGACGCTGATATGGCTGGAGATGTAGACACGAGGCGATCGACTTCGGGCTACGTGATGATATTTGCGGGAGGAGCAGTATCGTGGCAGTCGCGGTTGCAGAAGTGTGTTGCCTTGTCGACGACGGAGGCGAAATACATTGCGGCAACGGAGGCTTGCAAGGAGCTGTTGTGGATGAAGAAGCTGTTGCAGGAAATGGGACTGAAGCAAGAGCAGTATACTTTGCTTTGCGACAGTCAGAGTGCTATTCACCTGGTGAAGAATCAGACGTTTCATAGCCGGTCCAAGCACATCGAGACTCGGTATCATTGGATATGCGATGTGGTTGAGAAGAAGGACGCGGAGCTTGAGAAGGTGCATACAGACGACAACGGAGCTGATATGTTCATGAAGATTCTACCAAGGGGGAAGTTTGAGTACTGCAGGCAGGTCGTCGGGATGACGACATCCTCCCCATAGTTGTGAAGGAGGAGATTTGTTGGAGTGGGTGGGGTTCCCAACCTATGTGGAGAAGGCCCCGGAGTGCGACGAGCGCCGTCCGATGTCGGAGAAGCTCGGGAAGTAGGCGACGAAGTTGCTGCTGTTGCTGCTGGAGCTGCTGGAAGCAGGGGATCCGAGTTCGGCCCGAACTCGGTCCCAGGCTGAGTTCTGGCCGAACTCGGTCTGGCCGTTCCAGGGTTTGGCCAGTAGGTGCTGGTTGCCCCACACAGAGTTCTGGCCGAACTCTGTGTCGTCGGGGGCTGAAGCGAATTTCAGGATGAGTTTTCATCATTGGATCTAATCCAACGGTTCAGGTTGGTTGCGGGATTAGGGAGTTAAGTTGAGTTTTCTCAACCCTAATTCATTATCGTATGATCGCAACGTAACACAACTTTTGGAGAGAGAAGGAGGCAAGAGTGCTATTGCAACTTCGGAGAAGAAGACGGAGGATTGAAGGTCGTTTTCGAAGGAGATCGTGTTTCGGGTAATCTCTACTCGTCGTTCTCGCTCTTCGTAGCCTTGTAATCATTGTTCTTATCTCTGAGTGTTGTGGGGATCCGATTTGGATCGAGAGGAGTTTGTAGAGGGTGTAATTCTTCTATTCCATTAGTGGAGGCTTCTCAGGGTTGGACTCCGATCGTCCCGTGGTTTTTTCCGCAAGGGTTTCCACGTCAAAAATTCTCTGTGTCTGCGTGATTGTTTTTGTGTGGCTATTTTTGGGTTCGTGCGTTGTATTGCTCGATCCTCTCGCAGGTACTCTCCGGTTTGGGGAAAGGTTTCCGCGTTTCTTTCCCAACACAATGTTCTTATTAAAACCTTTTCTTTTTTTCCTTTTCATGCGTTTGATCAATATTCTTCCTACCTATTCACCGATCGACCAAGTCCTTATATCCTAGTAGTCCTTAAATTCGAGGACAAATTTATTTCTAAGATGGGTAGATTTGTAACTCCTCTTCCCGAGTTTTTCAAAATTTTATTTATTTATTTATTCTATTTTTCGTACTTTTAAATAAATCTCTTCGAAAGGTATAAACGTTATTTTCTTGTCATTTCAAAACGAGTTTCAAAATAAATGATTTAAAAGTACTAATTTCTTGTAATAAAAATATTCTAGTCTTAAATTTTATTATTATGCATTATAAATATGCTTGTCATTATTTTTGGACTTTTAAAACTATTTCAAAGGTGATTTGAAAGTCATATTTATTTTGGTCGATGAAAAGATTTTCATCAAATTATTTTTAAATAATATTTTGTGTAATAAATATACTTTAATTAGTTTTGCTAGTATCAAATATTATTAAAACTTCTTTGCTAAAGCTAGATGTTATTCCAAATTATGAATATAATCCATTATGGGATTAAAATTATCTTAATTTATTTTATTGGTTATTATCTCGCTAATAAGAGGATTTACTTATTAATTGGAGTTTATATAATTTAAATTAATTTTGATGGTATCGTTATGTTTAAACTATTATGATTTTGAACTAAGATTTGATTTATACTATATGCCTTAAAATAGTTTTCCCAGAAATTAATATTATTTTGAGTTATTATGATTAGTGATTATTTAATATTTGAATTATATGATTATGTCACTTGGTAACATTAAATATTATTTTAAGGTTATTATGTTGATCGTTTATTTGATTGGGATTTGAATTCATATAATTTGAATCATTTGGTAATATAGAATAATATTTCAATATATTATAGAAATCGTTTGTAGTACTTCGATTAGATTAATTTGTATTTAAAATTCTATTGAGTTTCTTTGAAGTTTTATCTATTAGAATTTAAATTATTTTATAACATTAGGAATTACTTTAAATTATTATTTGAGATCATTTAAAAGATTTTGATTATATCAATGATTGATTTAAATCGATATTATTATCTACTAACGAATTATGATTAGGTTAATGATATTTTAAAAAGTTTATTTGATTTTAAATAAAAGGAAGGCGTTATCTATTAGGATTCTAAATCCTTATCTATTAAGGCCTTCATCTCTTATTTAAGGAGAACCCTTTTCTAAATTATCTACAAAAAATAAATTCTATTCTACCAGTCACCCACCACCCGCAACGTCGCCTGCTTCGATAACCCAAACCACGACTGCTCCCAACCTTCCCAGCCTCCTCTTCAGCCACCCCCGCAGACTCGCACCAGCGCCACAGTGATCACCACCGACCTGGAGCCTCTACCCTCGCCTTCTCCTTCTTGCCAATACAACAGCCTAGTCCCACCCAGGGGCGGAGCTAGCCATTCCACTCTGTGGGGGCCAAAATTTTATAATATAAATTTGGATTTAGTGTTCTTCTTTTCCTTAAACTGTGCGGACATATTTAAAAAATAAATAGAATATTGCTAGCTAGAAAGTCAAGAAATACTAAAAATTTAAAAAAATATATACTAATTTAAGGAACAAATATGAGTAATTAAAAAAATATATAGGAAGAAAAATTTGTAGGGGTGGTGGACCGCAATCCTACTTATATTACTCTATCCATAGTCCCATCCAACACCGACGATCGCCCCAAACAATTACAATATCACAGACATCATCACCATTACCATTACGTGTCCCAGTGTACGTGTTCTCGTATCGGCCATGCCCGGACCCGTGCGACCGTGTCCTTGTCAACACCCATTCCCTTCATCCAGTTTTACACCACAAATACATATTCCCATGTCCATCTCGCACACGAACTCAGAACCCCAAAGAAATATTGTGTCCAATATCCCGGACACATACAAAAAACTGCCTAAACCTAACCTTCTCCGATTTGCCTGCCCTTCTTCGCGTCCGGTGAACCTACTTCTCTATCGCCTGGCGGCCACTTCATTCCACCAGCCATGAAGACCACCAACTTATCCCCACATCCGAGCCACCAGCCCAAGCTCCAGAGCAGTGCTCGACCAAGCCTCCACGTGGGTGACGATTGATAAACCCTTCGCCGTCGCGCGCGTCCTTCTCCACGTCAGCGTCGTCCTTGCATTGTACTGCCAGTCTGGTCCTCGATGTTCCTGCACCGACTCTGTCATGGCAACCCAGTGTGACTCCGTCAAGCACCAGAGAGCTCCGCACTCTCCCTAGCTCCGTACAGGATCAGATCCTCCTGACCCCTGCGTCAGCGATTCTCCTCCCCCGAATTCCCCAGTGAGCCCTCCACTTCCTTCCACCTGTTTCTTCTGCTTTAAAATTATTGTGTGGTTTGTGTCTGCTGGTGATTTTGCCTTAGAGACTAGAAAGATAGTCCCACATTGCCTAGGCTAAATGGATTGTATCTCTATATAAAGCTTTGCTTATTTTGAGAAAATCGTACGAGGTGTGGAGAGGCACATGGGTGCCATGTGGGGAAATTTTTCTAGTAGAAAGAAGGCTAACCCAACAAAGAAGCATTAATGCTTTTTGTCATGCTCACGAGATTATTTCCCTATGGAGCTAAGCCCCGAAGGGGCTTTGAGACTTGGACTCGGGTTCGGGCTCGGGCTCGGGCTCAAGGACGCAAAGTGGCACTTTGTTGGCGCACTTTACACTTAGCACATCAACATTGACGCATGGTACGTTGTGTGCAGTTGATGCGATCGTGCGCTCATCTTCTATGCGAGTTAGATGCGTAGATGGTTGCACAGGGGAACGCAGGTGCTTGCACGGCACGAGTCGCATGTGCAGGAGGCTGCACAGGGGTACCAAGGTGCTTGTGCAGGTGCCGCACAGATGCACGCAGGGGCTATGCGTCTGTGCTGCTGCACAGCTATGTATATGTACGCAGGCTTCGACACTGTTGCACGCTTGCGGGGATGCACGTCTGTGCTGCTGCATAGCTACGAGCAGGACCGCGGGCTGATGGGCTGAGTGGGCTAAAGGGAACAGGCTGTTCCTGATGTGGTTGCTTGGAAGATTTGAGCTGTTATAGAAAGATTGAGTCAATTAATCAGATCCATCTTTTGTGAGATTTAAATTTAATTCATTCAAATCTTTCCATTATTCGTTCTTATCTTTTCGTAATCAGTTACGGCCAGGATTATGATTAGGGTTTCGACCCTCCTCTATAAATACTCTCTTCGTGCCTTTAATAAGGATATACATTGATATTAAGAGACGAAGAGAGCTGTGCCGCCATTGCTATTAGAGTTCTTCGAGTTCGTGAAAGGAGGTGACAGCGAGCGTTCCAGAAGTTCTTTCGAATTTGCCGGTTCCTGGGAGTAGATCATAACAGGGTGAATCTTTCTTTGAGAAACGGTGATCTTTATCACCCCAGTAAAGTTTCCTTTACCAACTTCGGTTCTATTTAGAGATAGTAACTTCAACTCGTGTTCTCGTAGAGACCGAGTCATCAACCTCGTATCTCTCTTAGAGAACGCGTATTCATCCTTCTCTATAAGAGATCGAGATTTCCATCTAATGATCTGTTTTGGAAATAGCAATCTCAAAGCAAGATTCAGATATAATGGACAACAACCATGCACAACTTTTCGACCCAAGTTTTAACAAACTTGAGAAGTTTGACGGGAAGAACTACAACTTCTGGAAGAGAAAGGTCAACCTTAATCTTCAACTTGTGAGCGTCGACTACGTGTTGACAGATCATGAGCCTTTGATTCTAGAGGGTGAAAATGCTCGAAGGGTTGCTGAAGCCACGGCTTTCCAATCGAAATGGAGGAGAGATAACAACCTCTGCAAGTTATGATCTTGAACAATATGGAGGACTCTCTGGCAGAGTCATACAACAGGACGGTCAATCCAAAGGACATCTGGGAGTCTGTAGAGAATCTCTACAAGGAAGATGAGAACATAAACAAGATCCACGTGACCGAAAAGGTCTGGAGGATGCAGTTTGAGGACGAAAAAACCATGTTGTTTCAAGTCAAGGAGTTCCTCAAGTTACGTCAGAAGCTGGCGGATGATGGCATGCCCTTGGTCGATGCTTTTGTCGTCGGGGGTATTGTCGCCAAGGTCCCACCTGGGTGGAGCAACTTCATCACGGACATGCACCACAAGAAGATGGAGGTGGATCTGGATGCCTCTTGTACTAGATACATGTTGAAGACGAGTTGAGGGCTCAATTCAAAGTGGACGCCTTATCCAAATAGATGGCTAAGACGAACATGGTGTAAGAAAGAAATTCTAAATGAAAGAAGAAGGCTCCCTACCAAAAGAAGAAAGACGTTCACCATCTGAAGGTTAAGTCGACTCAGTTGAAGCCCAAGTCCAATAATCCTGGGACGTGTTTCAACTGTGGAAAGAAAGGCCACTGGAAGAGGGACTACAAAGAAAAAACAAAACAAAAGAAGCAAGGTGAGGCTAACTTTGTTGCTATGATCGTGCTGGTTGACTCAACTGGGGTTGACGCAGACTGGTAGATAGACACTGGGGCCTCATGTCATGTTTGCGCAAAGAAGGAGTGGTTTACCATGTACCAACCTATTTCTAAGATGGTTATGGTGGTGAACCAGACACAAGCTGAAGTACTTAGAATTAGGACGGTGGTACTGCAACTGACTTCGGAAAAGTCGCTGACACTGCAAAATGTGAAGCACGTACCGACCATAGCCAAGAACCTGGTCTCAGGAAGTCTGCTCTGCAATGCAGGCTTGAGGATGGACATTAACACTGGGCAAGTCATTATGTCTTATAAAGGAACATACTTCGGGAAAGCTTTCTGTACTGAAAGGATGTTTAAACTGTTAGGGTTATATATTAAAAGCATCACTTTTTTAGTAACCTTATTTCCTTAAATTTTGAATGAAAATCATATGGGCAAATGTTTACATATTGTATTTGTTGCAAATGTTAATGCAAATGTCTGATATTCTATATTGTAGATAATATGGTGTGTGGTGTCACAGAAGATCATATTATCAGTTCCCTATGGAGTATATAAATAGTTCACAACCTAGATGGACTTGGACAATCTATTAGAAAGGTTGTAGTGTAATCTGGTATTAGTCTATCTTGACTATAGGTTTACACTAGTACACTTTGTGTGTATTGAACAGGACCACTTGAGGTTGTTCTCTTTGTACTGACTACATAAGGGAACAAACACCTCTGTTATTATGGATGCTTGTGCTCTTAACCCGGATATAATAACGGACATGTATATGCAGTGTGCATTATTTTGACTCATAAAAGAGTGAGATTCATTATGGATCAACAACCTCTATGAATTGGGTAATAACATTGTATGTATGATGGGCTGTTGATTATAAATGGAATCCATGTCCCGATACATCGGGTTGATGATGTCCCCTTAAGGAGCTTATAAGGATTGTCATGTAAACCCTGCAGGTGGATTATATCCGACATGACAAATAAAGTTAAGCGGTACTACTTAAGGATAAAAGATGTCGAATCAATATAGTTGTCAGTAACTTAATTTGATCGACGGACATACGATATCTTAACATAGGGAGCCAAACGAGCATATAATAAAGGAGCCCACAAACATAATTTAGGATTAAGGAGGTAGTGCAACAATAGCTCATTAGTGGACCGAGCTATTGTTAATGGGCCTGGATTGTGTGTTCGGGCTGAACACGGGATATCCAGATCCGTTAGGAGGCCTAACCCTAATTTCTCCTCATGGTCCCTGCCGTAGCCTATATATATCCTCTATTCTCTGGCCGCCAGATTATCGATCAGAAATCTGAAACTTTCTCTAAATTCGTGATTCACGTAAGGAAAGAAAAAGAGGGCTGCCAAGGAGAAGAAAAGGTTGGGAGATCATCGCCCACACGTCGTCCAACTCGAGGAAGGAATACGTGCAGAAGATCTTGGGGTCGTTCGCTCAAGATTGCCAGGAATTACTTGTCTCCTTTCTGTCGCAGGTATAATTCGTGAACCCTAGTTTCCGCCTATGAAGGGTTAGAACACGTATTAGATCTGTTTAACTTTCTATCGATCAATACGCACACCAAAGAAAGGGTCCGGGGAATCCCCAGTTCCATCATAAACTTCAACTTGTAACTCCTATGGAGAAAGTTAATGCAGTCTCTTCTTCTAGTTGTTCTCTTGAGTTATGGCATAATAGACTAGGACATGTTCGTTGTAAAAGAATAAACAAGATGTCTAGTCTAGGGCTTATCTCCAAATGTGGGGGTAAGGAGTTAGAAAAGTGTGAGCTCTGTGCATAGACGAAGATTACAAGAAAACCGTTCAAGTGAGTAAATCGAAGTACAGATCTTTTACAGTTGGTACACTCAGATATCTGTGACTTCAAACAGTTCTCCACAAAGGCCGGGATAAAGTATTTCATTACTTTCATTGATGACTTTTCAAAGTACGAATTCGTTATCTGCTCAAGTCTAAAGATGAAGCGTTTAAGAAGTTTAAGGACTTCAAGGCCGCCGGACAACAACTCAAGGGACTCAGAAGTGATCGAGGTGGCGAGTATAGTTCTCATGAATTCGCATCGTTCTATAGAGAACATGGAATTATCAACGAAACAACTGCTCCATACTTCCCTCAATCAAATGGTGTTGTAGAAAGGAAGAACAGAACGTTAACAGAGATGATGAACTCAATGCTGATGACTGCGGGACTTCCAAATTGCTTCTGGGTGAAGCAGTGCTTATGGCTACGTTCATATTGAAAAGAGTGTCGCATGCAACTTTGGAAGTTACTCCTTATAAACTCTAGTTCAAGGTCAGACTAAACTTGAATGTCATTCGAGTGTAAGGGTGTCTGGTGTACGTAAAGCTTCTAGATTTGAAGATTCTGAAGCTGGGAACGAGGACTACGAAGACTATATTCCTGGGTTATGCTGATATGAGTGATGCTTGGAGATTCTTTGATGTTGAGTCAAATTACATCATTGAATCCCGCGATATAAAATTCTTTGAAGATAAATTTGCAAGACACAAGAACATTATTCTTGCAGACTTCCAGAGAACAGTATGAGTGCACAGGAAGCTCAAATTCTTTATGAAGAGGTAGTCCAAGAAGAAGTTGTTGCTACAAAAATAACTGTTGAACCAGAACTTGCAGAACTAGCATCGAAGCGAGTGAGGAGACAGAAGGACTTCGGAGAGGATTTCGTCACCTATTATGTGGAAGCAGACTCGTTTACCTATGATGAGGCGATGAAGACCAGAGATGCTATCTTCTGGAAGGAGTCTATTAATGATGAGTACGATTCGATAACCTCCAACAACACGTAGGTGTTGGTCGATCTATATGAAGGAGAAAAACCAATCAGATGTAAATGGATCTTCAAGAAGAAGACGAAGGTCGATGGAACTGTTGACAAGTTCAAGGCAAGATTAGTTGCCAAAGGTTTTTTTCAGAAGCTGAGGATTGATTATTTCGACACATATGAGCACAATCCATAAGCTGGTAATTCATCAGATGGATGTTAAGACTGCTTTCCTGAACGGTGAATTGACCGAAGAGATCTACATGCAATACCTAGAAGGATTCATCGTCAAGGGCCTCGAAGACAAAGTCTACAAGTTAGTAAAATCCCTGTATGGTCTGAAGCAAGCTCCCAAGATGTGGCATAAGAAGTTTGATAGAGTCGTAAGATCAAAAGGCTACAGGGTCAGCGAGACGGACAAGTGTGTGTACACAAAGTTTGCTGATAGGAGAGGAGTTGTCGTTTGTCTGTACGTGGATGACATGTTGATCTTGGGTACAGATCTAGCAAGTGTCACTGAGATAAAGAAGTTTCTTTTGTCTAAGTTCAGCATGAAGGACTTAGGGGAAGCTGATGTTATCCTGGGGATAAAGATCATCCGAACAAAAACTAGAGTGGCATTGTCACAGTCTCATTACATTAAGAAGATGCTCACACGCTATGGGTATCAGGATCTTCCAGGGATCGATACGCCGTATAGGTGTGACAAGAAGCTGAAGCTAAATCTAAGGGAAAGCATCAGACAGTGGAGTATTCAAGCATCATCGAAAATTTGATGTATACAACTACTGCCGCAAGACCTGACATAGCTTTTGCCGTAGGGATACTGAGTCGGTTCACGATTAATCCAGGTGTGGAGCATTAGAAAACTGTGAAGAGGGTTATGAGTTACCTCAAAAGGACTCAGAAGTATGTATTGTACTACTGCGAAGATCCAAAAGTAGTGGAAGGCTTCAGCCATGCAAGCTGGTGAAGGTCCACAGAAGGATAAGTTTTCTTCATGGATGGAGCTGCTATATCGTGGAAGTCGAAGAAGTAGAGTATGTTGTCTCACTCTTCTATGGAGTCTGAGTTCTATGCACTGGCGACTGCAGCGGAGGAAGCAGCGTGGATTTGAGAGCTCATGTATGATCTTTCAATGGTTGGTACATAGATACCGGTGGTACCGATATACTGAGACAACTAGGCGATTGTAGCTGTAACATCGAAGAGAACAATACGCTTAAGGCACAGAGCGATAAATGATCTTATTAAAAGAGGAGTCATTACCGTAGTTAATGTTCGGAGTCAGGAGAATCTGGCAGATCCGCTCACCAATAGTCTTAAGTGTCAGCTGGTTGAAGACACATCAGGTAAGATAGGCTTGAAATGTAGCTCCCCTTCCCGAAAATTTTTAAATATTTTTTTTATAATTTATTTGATTTAAATAGTGAATTTAGATTTTTATAAATGATTATTTAGTTAATTATTACGATAGATGACTTTAGCCATGGTTGAGATTTGGAGTACCAGACGACTTGGAATCATGGCACGGATAGTGCAGTGCCGTGCCTTGACTAGTGTATTAGCCATGCCAAGAAAGGCTGAGCTATAGTAATGCCCTAACTAGAAAAAACCAGGCAAAGTTGTGACACGACCCTATAAATAATCTAATTATTTAACTATTATTATATTGTGGACTTGTAGGAGACCGGCTGCACCAATTAGTCCGATCTGGACCCAAACTAAACCTGAACCCGGGTAGGCATGTAGTGAGATCAAATACACCCATGTAGACATATTTCAAGTAGATGCAATGCCTATTATTGGTATATTAGATTTCGTTATTATTATTTATTTTATTGGAATTGTTATTTAATAATATTATTTTATTGGTTATATTATTTTATTGTCAAATAAGTATTAGATATGTGTGAATGTGAATGTATGTATATATAGATATTGTATATGAGTATTTATATATAAATATATATTATATATATAAATGCATATGAGTGTATATATATTATATAAATAGATATTGTATATGTGTGCATGTATACATACATGTATATAAATAATTATATGTGTGTGTTTGTGTATACGTCTATATATAGATATTCGTATATGAGTATATGTGTGTATATATATATATATATATATATATATATATATATATATATATATATATATATATATATATATATGTACATGTGTATGTATATGTATATGTATATATATAATAGAACATGTGTGTATGTGTATATATAAATATATAAATAGATATATATTAATTAATTGATAAGAAAATTCCAACCCAGCCCATAGAGGCCAGCCCAGGAGCAGCAAACCCATTCCATCTAGGCCCAGCCAACTCGGCCCAGGCCTAAAGGCCAAGCAAAGCAAACAGAGAACCCAGCACAAGAATTTCCCACAGCCCCAACCCGAGAGATTGTTACACCTACGAATGTATATATATATAGTTCGAGAGAACATAGGAAGAAACCCTAGCCAATCGCGCGCCTGTCCAACTCCAGCACCACCCCGACCACCCCTGTGGTCCGGCGACCCACCCGCCGCCGGTGCCACCACCGTCGGCCGGCCGGCACCGCCGCGGGCAACACACTGAAAGAAGAACACGACAGGAAATCGACCCAAGCACGCAATATTGGAGGCCGCGGTTCTCCCTCCTCAGTCGACAAAATTTTGTCCTGATTGCACAGTTATGACCCCAACACAACCACCTTCAAACCCCTTTAATTATATTCTGTTATAGTCGTGCGACCGACCCAAGAAATCGATGTGAAGTCGATGGAAAATCAGTCCAAAACAGGACACATAATACAGTCCAATCACCCAAGTTTGACTATCGATTCTGATCGATCCAGTACCATATTAGAAAATCTATTTGAAGACACTTTGAGACAACATATAAAGCTTCACAACCCTTTTTGCGAATTTGAAATTCATCGACTACGCGTCGAGAAACCGAATCCCAAAGTTTTCTAAAAATCTGTTTTCAAAACTAGAAAATTGTTCCACACGACGTGCATCCCGCCAAACCGGGAGACGTGGTCGCGAACCGAAGGCATCGAAAGCTGCATAACAGCTTCGTGGTCGTGTGGGCTTTGACAGAATTTGAATTGGTCGCGTGTGCGCGACGAATTTGATGCGTATCCGTAGAAATTCACCGTATCGGTCACTTTGCAAGTTTCTCAATTACTTCGTGCACGCTCGTCAGATCGAGACGAAACTTACGCCAACAGGACCGTATCATTTTTGTTGTCCTGTATGCCAAGTTTGGTCCGATTCTGAGACTGTTGATAAAATCGCCGTTTTGCGGGCCCCACGGTCCGACTCAACGGGTGATTTTGTGCACGGCCCACCAGAATCCAAAACTGGACATACCGTTGGGTTCGTATCAAAAAATCGGATTCGTAGACATATAATTTGATGACTTTAGAGACTATTGACTCTGGCACGCTTTTCGGTGCGAAGCGAATCCAACCGCGGACATCATTTTTCCCAAAATTACTGTTTTACCCCTGTATCCAGAATTGGACTTAAGGACAGGCAATCCTAGCTAATTTGACTATTCTGAGACTGTTGGCATTGTCTGTTTCGGCTTTCGTAGATAGTTGTGATGACTTGGACTTCAAGGCTTGGCAGTTGACTGTATTTTGTTGGATCTGCGTGCAACCTCCAGGTAAGATACCTTGTCTCCCTCTACAGTTTATTTACATGTATATTATTATTATTATTATTATTATACAGTTTTACTAGTTGATTATTGACATGAGATTTGTACATCGTGCATACTAGTATATATATAGTTCTCTAGTTGTTCATGATTTACATGTTTATTTAATCCCTACATCTTTATATGTTATCAGTTAGATATTACAGTTCTTTTGATTTGCAGGCTTTACGTTAGACAGTATTTACTGGTTTATTAGTCGTGTTCTTTAATCGTTATCATGCTTGACTGGATGTCGTGGTTCTATCAGGTTGGTTTTCTCTCATACTGTGTCGTGAGTCGTATCGTATCATAGGATGAATAAGTCATATCGGAACTGCTTTACCTTATTGTCTTAAAATCTTGATACTAACCTACGAGTCCACATTAGGGACGAGGGTTAGTAGTTAAGCTAACTTGCGAGCCCAAACCAGGGACGAGAGTTAGTAAGCTAATCCGCGAGTCCACATTAGGCACGGGGGTTAGTAGTTAAGCTAACTTGCGAGCCCACACCAGGGGCGAGAGTTAGTAAGCTAATCTGCGAGTCTACACCAGGGACGAGGGTTAGTAGTTATATGTCCACACCTGCGAGTCCACACAAGGGACGAGGGTGATGCTAGCCTGCGAGTCCACACCAGGGACGAGGGTTAGTAGTATATGGTTCACACCAGCGAGTCCACACTAAGGACGAGGGTGATGCTAGCTTGCGAGTCCACACTAGGGGCGAGGGCTAGTAGTTGTTCAAACCTGCGAGTCCACTCTAGGGGCGAGGGTTTGAGTATTCGATTGGTTATCCGTTGACATCGTGATATCGTGTTCTTTTGTTCCTCTCCAGCAGTTCGTTTAGGCGTAGTGGTTCTTCCAGTCGTGTATAGTCGTATTTTCGTACGAATTGGTCTTTTCTTGTTTATTTTTTGTATTTTCTTTATTGCATGATAGACTGCTAGATAGGCATGTTTTTATGTATCTTGTTATGTCCACTGAGGACCTGATGATCTCTTCAGGTTTAGTGAGTGCACGGAGTTAGCTATTAGTAATGGATGGCGGATGGGATGATACGCTTGCGGGATTCAGGCATCGTATTGCATTTATTATCCGCTCGTGCTTTCATACCTTATCATGAGATATCTTGTTTCCTGATTCAGTTTAGACTCTTGTTACTTTATTGGAGTCTTATCGGACATATATGCTAGTGGGCTGCAGACCACGATCCATACTTTTTCATTCTTATTTATATGATTCTTGTGGATTGAGATATAGTTTAGATTAGACATGATACCATGACCTTGACAGCTTATACGTACTCGAGTCGTACTGGAGTCCGTTCGAGACTTAGCTGGCTTGCTCACGAGCTCGCGTCCGAAAAGCGGGTGCGGGTCGTGACAAGTTTTTGTGGTAGCCCATGCAGGTCAGAGCATATCGTATCGGTTACGTAACTGTACCGGTACGAGCCTGCGCAACTGACTAAACCCTTAGAAATCTCAATCCACACTGTCTTAATAATTCTCCTAGAAATTCTCTACGTCCTTGAAAACTCCATAATTGCTCTCGATTATACTTCCTTGCTTTCCATACCATTGATTCTCGTCCCTTTTTATTTCGAAGTGACGAACGATCGTGCTATCTAGGATTCATCAGAATTTTTTAAATTATAGTATAATATTGCATGATTATTGAGTTGGGTTGTTTATAGATATTATGGAGTATAGATGCCACAAGCCCTAGATACCTGTTGGTAGAATTATTAGCAACTAGTTGGAAGATCATAAGACTTTAGTGACCGTATTTTGAGGAGTAGTGTGACCAAAGGTGGTTAGAAGTCTTCGAAATTTCATAGTTACAAAATAGTTAGGTGAAAGATATAAACTATTTTGAGGAATTTAATTTGAGGAGATTAAGGTAATAGTAGACTTTAAATTTTAAGGAATAACGATGAATCAGAATTTTGAGGACGAAATTATTTTAAGGTGGGTAGATTTGTAGCTCCCCTTCCCAAAAATTTTTAAATATTTTTTATAATTTATTTGATTTAAATAGTGAATTTAGATTTTTATAAATGATTATTTAGTTAATTATTACGGTAGATGACTTTAGCCATGGTTGAGATTTGGAGTACCAGATGACTTGGAATCATGGCACGGATAGTGCAGTGCCGTGCCTTGACTAGTGTATTAGCCATGCCAGGAAAGGCTGAGCTATAGTGATGCCCTAACTAGAAAAACTAGGCTAAATTGTGACACGACCCTATAAATAATGTAGTTATTTAACTATTATTATATTGTGGACTTGTAGGAGACCGGCTGCACCAATTAGTCCGACCTGGACCCAAACTAAACCTGAACCCGGGTAGGCATGTAGTGAGATCAAATACACCCATGTAGACATATTTCAAGTAGATGCAATGCCTATTATTGGTATATTAGATTTCGTTATTATTATTTATTTTATTGGAATTGTTATTTAATAATATTATTTTATTGGTTATATTATTTTATTGTCAAATAAGTATTAGATATGTGTGAATGTGAATGTATGTATATATAGATATTGTATATGAGTATTTATATATAAATATATATTATATATATAAATGCATATGAGTGTATATATATTATATCAATAGATATTGTATATGTGTGCATGTATATATATTATATATATATATATATATATATATATATATATATATATATATATATATATATATATATATATATATATATATATATATATATATATATATGTATATGTATATATATATATAATAGAACATGTGTGTATGTGTATATATAAATATATAAATAGATATATATATTAATTAATTGATAAGGAAATTCTAACCCAGCCCATAGAGGCCAGCCCAGGAGCAGCAAACCCATTCCATCCAGGCCCAGCCAACTCGGCCCAGGCCCAAAGGCCAAGCAAAGCAAATAGAGAACCCAGCACAAGAATTTCTGTCACGACCCGTACCCACTGTGAGGGTACGAGTACGTAACAACGTCCAGCCTACGCCGCAGTGTCGGCGGTAGAATGCTGTTCTAGGTCATGAACTATAACTAGCATAATATGAATACTCTCCATAAGGAGGCCAACACAGAGGTACAACTCAATCACAATCTAAGGTAGAATGATAAAGATAGATAAACATGAAATCCAAAAGAGATACAGGAGATAAAAGTCTAAGTGTCTAAGATACATAATCCCAGAAATACATCTCAAAACTTAAATACAGTAATCCACAAGTAAATACAACTCCAGACAAAATGAAATAACTATCTAAACAACCTCTACTGTGTCTCCTCTAGGCTAGCAGGCAATCCCATGCTATCTGTAAAATTTATCAACAGGTCCAGTCAGGACAGGAGCGAGCACATTACATCTCAACAGTTCATAGCAGGTTAGAAAATATAATCATGCAGTAAAGTAAGATACAAGATCTGAAGAAATAACATGATGAAAAAGGGAGACTGTAAATAAATAGATACAACATATAGAGAACTAATAGTGACTAGTGATTCAGAGCACAAGATGGTTATGTAAACGGCACGATATTGTACACGAGTAATCTACAGAGGTTGTACACGAGTAATCTACTGGATTGATTACATAACCACTTTTACTCCCCCGCCCCAATCAATACACAAGGATCTAGTTAAGTTATGTTATTACACACGAAGTATAGTCGCACACGAGATCATGTGAATACATGAGTATACACGATTTCACACGATTTGTCACGAATATCACGAATACAAGGAGTACACGATGCTCACGATAAAGTACACGAACACGAATACCCGATGTATCAGCTAGGGGGATAACATCGCACAACAAGATCCATATAGTACTAATCCGTATTTCCAACGTGTCAGCATCATGTAAAGTAATCTAAAGCAGGAAATATAATCCTAAACAAGATATGAAATGATCAGAGAATGTACTCGCCTGATATCTGAATGTCCAAGGTAAACATACTGTCCGAGGAGAGGTGTCTAGCTCCTAATTAGAACAGCAGAAGTCACAACATGTCCAGAAGGGTAATATAAAGCACTACAATGCATTCTACATGAATCTAGGTCAAACTAGGCCAAAGTCAACCCTTGGTCAACTCTGGTCAACTGTACTTGTCAAACTAGGTCAAACTAGGTCATGTCCTAACCCAGCAAGTCTTACTAGGCCTAACCAAGACTATCCTAGCAAGCACATATCAATACAAGGCTATACAAGCCAACATACACCCAACTCTATATAGCATGCAATTATTCAATACTCAAGTAGGCAAGAATTCACATTGGATATACACTAGGTAATCTATTACTTTAAACTATATATGTCTACACATATATACACATGCATATATTGGTATTCAACATTAGGTCTATAATTATGGGATTTCAAATGGTTATATAAACTTATATATTACAACACAATATGCTAACATATATATAATATACATACATAGCTAAGTTAACTGTATTCATAAATACTTATTTAAGAGGCTATGTGTGTGTATGTGAACATGGCAAAGGGGCAAATGAAGGTTAAATGGGCATACATAGTGTATACATATCAAAGAGTGTCAAAGTGTAAGTGAACAAAGTGTCAAGTGTGATAGTGTCTATATAGTATAAGGGGTACATGAGGTAATATAGGATTTGTGTTAACATAGAACATTACATCTCATTAACTTGTATATTGCATACATTACATCTATTATTATATTACAATCATGCTTGAATTCATTCATCATTCATTTATTCTCTTGCACTACTATATGCACCATACATTACATACTATGGAACCTACATATTCATTACAAGCCATACTTATACATGCTTACATTAGATAGGATACTTACACCTCATACATTATTTATTTAAACATTTACTCATGCTTGCATTCTCTATTTAATTACATAATGTATATACATTAACATGGGTTAAAATCAAATAGAACATTATATTACACACAAGGGTGCACAAAATGCATATGTCGAATAGTAACTCCTACTAATAATCAATACTGTACCATCTCAGCATGAATTAAAATCTAGGATTAAAGTATGTTATAGATCTATGTGTTAGCTTTCCGAAACCTTAAACGGATCGCATTTTCGTTTCTGGAAACTCCCGAAATCGTGAAAATATCGAGAACGCGTTTGTCTTTCATACAGCTGACACTCAAATAATTCTCCAGAAAGTTACAGAAAGAATTAGGCCTATTAATATATGTTTTTGGAAAGCTAACTTCAATACGCTTCTTTTAAAAAAAAGGAGATTAAATCGAGCTTTGAGCTAGAAGTTATGACATTTCTAAGTTTGGGCTGAAATTAAAAACGTGGATAAAATCATGACGGATTTGGGTAGTTTGAGACAAAAGAACACAAGTATATAACATAATATATCAAGAACTCACTCTCTACACTAATGTATATATATGAGACACTATAGAATACATCTCCAATACAAAAATATGATATTAAATATGTAATAATTCATTCTTACATAACAACAACACATAGTGTGTCCAAATTTGGAGTTTTCTCACATGGACACAACCACAACACAAAGGACACTCCTATGACCTCCAAATGGACAAAAAATGGACACAAATGGAGATACAACCATGGGGGTCATTTCTATGGGTTCAAAATAGACCTATATGCATGAGAAAATGAAAAGGAGAAGGGATTTATACCTCCCGGTAGATCAAATCGAAGAAAAGCCTTTCCGGAGCGACACCGACACGTAGAGATTCCAAAAGGATACGAACGAGCTCCGAATCCTCCCAAACTTGGGTAGCTTCCTCCTTGGCTAGAATGGAAAAGGAAAGAAGAAGATTTGGTGGCGAAATGGAAGGATTTGGTGGAGAAATTGCTAGGGATTTCTCTCTAGGAATTTGGAGAAGAACAAGAGAGAGAGAGTGTGGATGAGAATAATGAAATGAACTTGAGCCTATCCTCTCCCAAAGTGGCTGGCCATATGGGGATATTTGTCCTATTATGGTAAGGTCCAAAATGCTCCTACTAACCTATTCTATGAGTATTAGGAAAGGGCTAATTGGTTGGGGCTAAATTAGTCATTCTAAAGTCTCTAATCACACTAACCTTATCCATAATAATTAGTCTAACCTCTAACTAAAATATTTCTATCATGTGGACTAAAATTAATATCATGTGGGCCATGCCTAACTAGTGCGTGGGTCCCACTAGAGTCAAACTACCCCCGGGTCCCCGTTTCAAGTCGGATTGAGTTGAAATTCGAACCCAACTCAAATAATCCCAAAATAATATCATAAATAATAAAATAAATTTCAACCCCAAAATAATATCATAAATAATAAAATAAAATTTAAAAATATTCAAAAATGTAAAATGACAAAAATATCCCTGTTTCTGAAAATTGGGGGTGACAAATCTATCCACCTTAAAAAAATTTCGTCCTCGAAATTAAAATAAAGCAATCACAGGAAACACATGCAGAAAACAATCTCATTCAAATACTTTTCAAAAAAAATCAGCAATAAAAAAAATCTCTTTGAGGCACATCAAACATTTGTAAATAAAAACTGATACGTGTCCGATACGGACACAAAACCATCACAAAATCACACCTATCAAAGGTCAAAATCAACAATCACCAACGAATAAATATCAAAATAATTCAAAGAGGTCAAATGCAAAATATCCTTAGACCAGAAATAACATTAAAATATCCTAATCACATGGTTAGGCTCTAGGTCAAACAGTCTGTAGGGTTTCACTAGCAAAACATCAAAATCATAAGTCATGATTTTAAATAGTTTTAAAATGATTTAAAAATTACCAAAAATCATATCATGATTTAAATGTCAAATCAATAAATAATTAAAATTACAAAATTTCAAAATTACCCTCATTTTAGAGAACTGGATGTTACAAGTCTACCCACCTTAGAAAAATTTCATCCTCAAAATTAAAATGTTCATACTCCTTCTAGGTCAAACCCCCCACAATCAAAGTCTCAGAACTTAAACAATCATACGATTTAAAAGGATGACATACAGGGTCATGGCATACGGTGGTAGTGAAAGTCTCATCTAGATATACTAGTCATGCTAAACCAAAACGGTCATATGGTATCAAAACACACAAGCAATCTAGGGTGCTAAACTAGAAAAGATACAGAAATAACAATCATCAAGACTGTAAGGCAGTCTACCATCCTATATAAAAACTGGTACTTATCAAAATAAAATAAAGTTAACTACCATTTATCTAATAAGGGGTACTATTCAAGAAAATCAAAATCAAAAGTTAAAGAATGAAAGCCAATTGCATGGAAATCCAATCACATTATATTTATATATATGGCGTTAGAGAGGGAAACGCTAGCATTATGTACAAGTTATGTAGTTCATGTGTGTATGGGTGTATGTGGACATGTTCATATGGTTAGATAATAGGCGTGTGTGTATGTGAAATATACATGAAAGTGCATAGAAGGATTTGGGGTTTCAAACAATAACTATCAAGTTACACTAATCATGGCTTATTGGTTAAACAATCTACAATACACAGCTCATTTGCTCATAACATGCATGGCTAACCATGTATATATGTATATATAAAGAGGTAGAGATTTAGTTATGTATGTATATACATTATAACATGTATGCCTAAGCTCTATATATATCTATAGATATATAATCATGACATAGAGAGGAAGAGTTAGGTTACATGACAGGGTATACTAAGTTAGGGGGTGTGTGTGTCCTTGTACAGGGTTATAGCTTAGTATTGAAAGGTTAAACCCAGTTTTAGTTCAGCATTTACATACAAAATCTGAAAATAAGCTAACATTTAAACCAGTGCAATATTAACATAATACAATTTCAAAATTTAGGAGTTTGAAACATCACAACTAATCTCAATGCTCCCAATACATCCTAACAAGATAGAAATGAAACCCTAATATACTATCAATACATTTATCTACGCATACAGTTCAATATTACATGTTAAATCTGAAATTGAACTAAACATGGAAATCAATGTAAAAATGTTAACATGTATTCAGTTTTCAGGATTTTGGAGAATTTGCACATCAAAACCAACTCAATGTTTATCACAACCTAACATGTAAGAATATGGAACCTAAATTTATATCCCTACAACAACAATGTACACAGCTCTAAATATTACATTTAAAACAATCAATTTGAACTAACATTTAAAATCTCGTATTAAGGGTTAATATGCACACAGTCTCAGATTTGACAAATTTAAACACAAAACTCAACCAAAAATTTTTTTTGAATTGAAACCCTACGTATAACATACATGTGCAGTGATATAAATAAAACTATTATCATGAAATTTTATATTTAAATTACGAGTTAAGCTAGAAAAAGCAGAGAATCGAAAATATTGGGATTTTGAAAATTTAAACATTAACGACATATTAATATGTATTCAGATAGGTGAAAATCAAGTGTAGCATGCATAAGTGTCAGGAAAGTGTCCACTATATATATTCATATATATTCTCATGTCCCAATATTAAATTTTAATTCTACGTTAAGACCAACAATTAGATTCCTACCAAGGTTGCAAGCAGGTGATTGACGTAATCAAGACAGTATTATTATTATTATTATTTAATACAAGAATAATAGCAAGAAAGAAATAACGATAAAATCTATTTTTGCTTATCTGTTTAAAAGAAAAACCCATTTTGAAACCCAGAGCTAAATTTTCAAATCCAAGATAAAGTCTAACAAAATCATCGATTCATTGTATTAAGAAGAATTTCATAGTAAGAAGTTACACAAAGTTTATAAAAACAGCTAAAGCTACTCCTAAGTTAAATAAATGAGAAACAAAACAAAACAAACAAATAACAATTTTCTCTTCTTTTTTTTTGAAGGACTGAAACAAAAGTAGAGAAAACATGTTCAAAAATATTTAAGGTACAATCTGATAATCATATGCGTCTTCTTGAAATTATGTTGTCAGAATTCTTCCACGCCAATAAGCATAATTGCAATAAACGATAGAGTCCATAATAAGGCATACACCCTATAATCATGTTATCTAGAATTCTTACCACGCCACCCGGTATGGCTGCAAGAAAATCTAGATTTCATAACTAAGATAAGTATAGCTATATCAGGCTCTACGTCATTGTCATACTAGCAAATATGACTGCAATAAATTCTAAATTCCATAATAAAGTAGACTTTTACCTTTCTCACTGTCCTTATCAAGTATGTTATCAGGTTATACCTTAATTCCAAAAATATATACATATACATATAAATACAAACTCAAATTCAACAACTAACATCAAGATTCAAAATTCAACAATAATCCATCAAAAATCATAAAAATACAGACTCAAATTCAACCACTATCATCAAGATTCAAAATTCAACAATAATCTATCAAAAATCATAAAAATACAGACTCAAATTCAACCACTAACATCAAGATTTGAAATTCAACAATAATCCATCAAAATTAAGTTCAATAATAGGAAGTAAAGGTAAATCAAATCAGGGAAAAACAGATTTCAAATCGAAGTTAAAATAAGATTCTCAAGGGTCGTCCCAAGAATCTGTCAAGGAATCCTAACCGTGATTGAGTACCTTCAAAATATATCCTATTCCTACTGCAGGCTGTAGTGGTACTCTAGTTCGAATACCACTACATAAACTCGACCTGCATGGGCTACCACTAAAAATGTGTCACGATCCACACCGACTGTGAGGGTACGAGTACGTAACAACGTCCAGCCTACGTCGCAGTGTCGGTGGTAGAACGCTGTTCTAGGTCATGAACTATAACTAGCATAATATGAATACTCTCTATAAGGAGGCCAACGCAGAGGTACAACTCAATCACAATCTAAGGTAGAATGATAAAGATAGATAAACACGAAATCCAAAAGAGATACAGGAGATAGAAGTCTAAGTGTCTAAGATACATAATCCCAGAAATACATCTCAAAACTCAAATACAGTAATCCACAAGTAAATACAACTCCAGACAAAATGAAATAACTATCTAAACAACCTCTACTGTGTCTCCTCTAGGCTAGCAGGCAATCCCAGGCTATCTGTAAAATTTATCAACAGGTCCAGTCAGGACTGGAGCGAGCACATTACATCTCAACAGTTCATAGCAGGTTAGAAAATATAATCATGCAGTAAGATACAAGATCTGAAGAAATAATATGATAAAAAAAGGAGACTGTAAATAAATAGATACAACATATAGAGAACTAATAGTAACTAGTGATTCAGAGCACAAGATGGTTATGTAAACGGCACGATATTGTACACGAGTAATCTACAGAGGTTGTACACGAGTAATCTACTGGATTGATTACATAACCACTTCTACTCCCCCGCCCCAATCAATACATATGGATCTAGTTAAGTTATGTTATTGCACATGAAGTATTGTCGCACACGAGATCATGTGAATACATGAGTATACACGATTCCACACGATTTGTATACGAATATCACGAATACAAGGAGTACACGATGCTAACGATAAAGTACACGAACACGAATACCCGATGTATCCGCTAAGGGGATAACATCGCACAACAAGATCCATATAGTACTAATCCGTGTTTCTAACGTGTCAGCATCATGTAAAGTAATCTAAAGCATGAAATATAATCCTAAATAAGATATAAAATGATCAGAGAATGTACTCGCCTGATATCTGAATGTCCAAGGTAAAGATACTGTCCGAGGAGAGGTGTCTGGCTCCTAATTAGAACAGCACAAGTCACAACATGTCCAGAAGGGTAATATAAAGCACTATAATGCATTCTACATAAATCTAGGTCAAACTAGGCCAAAGACAACTCTGGTCAACTGTACTAGTCAAACTAGGTCAAACTAGGTCATGTCCTAACCCAGCAAGTCTTACTAGGCCTAACCAAGACTATCCTAGCAAGCACACATCAATACAAGGCTATACAAGCCAACATACACCCAACTCTATATAGCATGCAATTATTTAATACTCAAATAGGCAAGAATTCACATTGGATATACACTAGGTAATCTATTACTTTAAACTATATATGTCTACAGATATATACACATGCATATATTGGTATTCAACATTAGGTCTATAATCATGGCATTTCAAATGGTTATATAAACTTATATATTACAACACAATATGCTAACATATATATAATATACATACATAGCTAAGTTAACTGTATTCATAAATACTTATTTAAGAGGCTATGTGTGTGTATGTGAACATGGCAAAGGGGCAAATGAGGGTTAAATGGGCATACATAGTATATACATATCAAAGAGTGTCAAAGTGTTAGTGAACAAAGTGTCAAGTGTGATAGTGTCTATATAGTGTAAGGGGTACATGCGGTAATATAGGATTTGTGTTAACATAAAACATTACATCTCATTAACTTGTATATTGCATACATTACATCTATTATTACATTACATTCATGCTTGAATTCATTCATCATTCATTTATTCTCTTGTACTACTATATGCACCATACATTACATACTATGGAACCTATATATTCATTACAAGCCATACTTATACATGCTTACATTAGATAGGATACTTATACCTCATACATCATTTATTTAAACATTTACTCATGCTTGCATTCTCTATTTAATTACATAATGTATATACATTAACATGGATTAAAATCAAATAGAACATTATATTACACACAAAGGTGCACAAAATGCATATGCCGAATAGTAACTCCTACTAATAATCAATACTGTACAATCTCAGCATGAATTAAAATTTAGGATTAAAGTATGTTATAGATCTATGTGTTAGCTTTCCGAAACTTTAAACGGATCGCGTTTTCGTTTTCGAAAACTCCCGAAATCGTGAAAATACCGAGAACGCGTTTGTCTTTCGTACAGCTGACACTCAAATAATTCTCTAGAAAGTTACAAAAAGAATTAGGCCTATTAATATATGTTTTTGGAAAGCTAACTTCAATATGCTTCTTTTAAAAAAAACGGGAGATTAAACCGAGCTTTGAGCTAGAAGTTATGACATTTCTAAGTTAGGGCTGAAATTAAAAACGTGGATAAAAATCATGACGGATTTGGGTAGTTTGAGACAAAATAACACAAGTATATAACATAATATATCAAGAACTCACTCTCTACACTAATATATATATATGAGACACTATAGAATACATCTCCAATACAAAAATATGATATTAAACATGTAATAATTCATTCATACATAACAACAACACATAGTGTGTCCAAATTTGGAGTTTTCCCACATGGACACAACCACAACACAAAGGACACTCCTATGACCTCCAAATGGACACGAAATAGACACAAATGGAGATACAACCATGGGGGTCATTCCTATGGGTTCAAAATAGACCTATATGCATAAGGAAATGAAAAGGAGAAGGGATTTATACCTCCCGATAGATCGAATCGAAGAAAAGCCTTCCCGGAGCGACACCGACACGTAGAGATTCCAAAAGGACACGAACGAGCTCCGAATCCTCCCAAACTTGGGTAGCTTCCTCCTTGGCTAGAATGGAGAAGGAAAGAAGAAGATTTGGTGGCGAAATGGAAGGATTTGGTGGAGAAATTGCTAGGGATTGTTCTCTAGGAATTTGGGGAAGAACAAGAGAGAGAGTGTGGATGAGAATAATGAAATGAACTTGAGCCTATCCTCTCCCAAAGTGGCTAGCCATATGGGGCTATTTGTCCTATTATGTTAAGGTCCAAAATGCCCCCACTAACCTATTCTATGAGTATTAGGGAAGGGCTAATTGGTTGGGGCTAAATTAGTCATTCTAAAATCTCTAATCACACTAACCTTATCCATAATAATTAGTCTAACCTCTAACTAAAATATTTCTATCATGTGAACTAAAATTAATATCATGTGGGTCATGCCTAACTAGTGCGTGGGTCCCACTAGAGTCAAACTATACCCGGGTCCCCATTTCAAGTCGGATTGAGTTGAAATTCGAACCCGACTCAAATAACCCCAAAACAATATCATAAATAATAAAATAAATTTCAACCCCAAAACAATATCATAAATAATAAAATAAAATTTAAAATATTCAAAATGTAAAATGACAAAAATACCCCTGTTTCTGAAAACTGGGGGTGACAATTTCCCACAGCCCCAACCCGAGAGATTGTTACACCTACGAATGTATATATATATAGTTCGAGAGAACAGAGGAAGAAACCCTAGCTAATCGCGTGCCTGCCCAACTCCAGTGCCACCCCGACCACCCCCGTGGTCCGGCGACCCACCCGCCGTCGGTGCCACCACCGTCGGCCGGCCGGCACCGCCGCGGATAGCGCACTGAAAGAAGAACACGACAGGAAATCGACCCAAGCACACAATGTTGGATGCCGTGATTCTCCCTCCTCGGTCGACGAAATTTTATCCCGATTGCGCAGGTATGACCCCAACACAACCACCTTCAAACCCCTTTGATTATATTCTGTTATAGTCGTGCGACCGACCCAAGAAATCGACGTGAAGTCGATGGAAAATCAGTCCAAAACAGGACACATAATACAGTCCAATCACCCAAGTTTGACGATCGATTCTGACCGATCCAGTACCATATTAGAAAATCTATTTGAAGATACTTTGAGACAACATATAGAGCTTCAAAACCCTTTTTGCGGATTTGAAATTCATCGACTACGCGTCGAGAAACCGAATCCTAAAGTTTTCCAAAAATCTGTTTTTAAAACTAAAAAATTGTTCCACACGACGTGCGTCCTGCCAAACCGGGCGACAAGGTCGCGAACCGAAGGCTTCGAAAGCTCCGTAACGGCTTCGTGGTCGTGTAGGCTTTGACGGAATTTGAATTGGTCACGTGTGCGCGACGAATTTGATACGTATCTGTCGAAATTCACCGTATCGGTCACTTTGCAAGTTTCTCAATTACTTCGTGCACGCTCGTCAGATCGAGATGAAACTTGTGCCAACAGGATCGTATCATTTTTGTTGTCCTGTATGCCAAGTTTGGTCCGATTCTGAGACTGTTGATAAAATTGCCGTTTTGCGGGCCCACGGTCCGACTCAATGGGTGATTTTGTGCACGACCCACCGAAATCCAAAACTGGACATACCGTTGGGTCTGTATCGAAAAACCGGATCCGTAGACATGTAGTTTGACAACTTTAGAGACCATTGACTCTGGCACACTTTTCGGTGAAAAGTGGGTCCAACGGCGGACATTATTTTTGCCCGAAATTACCGTTTTGCCTCTGTATCCAGAATTGAACTTAAGGACAGGCAATCCTAGCTAATTTGACTATTCTGAGACTGTTGGCATTGTCTGTTTCAGCTTTCGGAGATAGTTGTGATGACATGGACTTCATGGCTTGGCAGTTGACTGTATTTTGTTGGATCTGCGTACAACCTCCAGGCAAGATACCTTGCCTCCCTCTATAGTTTATTTACATGCATATTTCTATTATTATTTAATTCCTACATCTTTATATGTTATCAGTTAGTTATTACAGTTCTTTTGATTTGTAGGCTTTACTTTAGACAGTGTTTACTGGTTTATTAGTCGTGTTCTTTTATTGTTATCATGCTTGATTAGATGTCGTGGTTCTATCAGGTTGGTTTTCTCTCATACCGTGTCGTGAGTCATATCGTATCATAGGATGAATAAGTCATATCGGAACTGCTTTACCTCCTTGTCTTGAAATCTTGATGCTAACCTACGAGTCCATATTAGGGACGAGGGTTAGTAGTTAAGCTAACTTACGAGCCCACACCAGGGGCGAGAGTTAGTAAGCTAATCCGCGAGTCCACATTAGGGACGAGGGTTAGTAGTTAAGCTAACTTGCGAGCCCACACCAGGGGCGAGAGTTAGTAAGCTAATCTGCGAGTCCACACCAGGGACGAGGATTAGTAGTTATATGTCCACACCTGCGAGTCCACACAAGGGACGAGGGTGATGCTAGCCTGCGAGTCTATACCAGGGACGAGGGTTAGTAGTATATGGTTCACACCTGCGAGTCCACACTAGGGACGAGGGTGATGCTAGCTTGCGAGTCTACAATAGGGGCGAGGGCTAGTTGTTCAAACCTGCGAGTCCACTCTAGGGGCGAGGGTTTGAGTATTCGATTGGTTATCCATTGACATCGTGATATCGGGTTCTTTTGTTCCTCTCCAGCAGTTCGTTTAGGCGTAGTGGTTCTTCTAGTCGTGTATAGTCGTATTTTCGTGCGGATTGGTCTTTTCTCGTTTATTTCCTATATTTTCTTTATTGCATAATAAAATGCTAGATAGGCATGTTTTTATATATCTTACTATGTCCCCTAAGGACCTGATGATCTCTTCAGGTTTAGTGAGTGCATGGAGTTAGCCATTAGTAATGGATGGCGGATGGGATGATACGCTTGCGGGATTCAGGTATCGTATTGCATTTATTATCAGCTCGTGCTTTCATACCTTATCATGAGATATCTTGTTTCCTGATTCAGTTTAGACTCTTGTTACTTTATTGGAGTCTTATCAGACATATATGCTAGTGGGCTGCAGACCACGACCCATACTTGTTCATTTTTGTTTATATGATTCCTGTGGATTGAGATATAGTTTAGATTAGACATGATACCATGACCTTGACAGCTTATACGTACTCGAGTCGGGTTGGAGTCCGCTCGAGACGTAGCTGGCTTGCTTACGAGCTCGCATCCGAAAAGCGGGTGTAGGTCATGACATGAAGACACTCTGATATTGTGTCTTTGTAATTCTACTATAAAGTTTTATGCTATTAGTTCAAGAAGAAATCTACTAGGCATCTAACTTTTTATTTCAAAGAAGGACCATTGACTGGAAGAATATCAGGAGTAGTGGGCAATCCTTTGGGATGTTGCGGGATGATTAACCCAGAACCACTATAGTCTACTGATTGTTCTTTACAAAATACAAAGTCCTGTAGGAGGATAGCTTGGAAGCCTTAACGAGTTCTTGGGCATCTAGGATGTCTGGCATGCTTTACAGAAAACACGGGTAGAACAATACTATAAATGAGCGTAGCACTCCATGCTACAGTAGGGTGACACCACATAAGGTACCTAATGAGGGTAAAGTCTCAGCTTCGGGCGAAGTCACAGTGGCATAGCACCGCACATAGGCAAGATGGCCTAATGCTATATGACGAAGAGTGGTAGACAGTACTACAAAGAGGTTGGGTCTCATGTTACAGTGGGTAACACCAGACGAGGCAGTGCCACGGCTTTGCAAGCCATGTCACGACGGTGGATCCTTAGCTCTTAACGCGGGCTCTGGTCTGTCATAGGTGCGGTGCGCTTATTGTACGAAGCACGAACCACCTGGGATCTCTTCCTACTACTCCCAGCGGGTGAGTAGTATTCAGAGTCCACCGAAGGCTCGCCTGAAGGAAAAGCGATTCTGTTGAAGACAGATATTCTTACCAGCAATGCTCTCGTCATGAGGGTAGGACCGGTGTGCGCTTCCTTTGGCGTTGTGCGTTCATCAGATCAACCATAGAACTACCGTCTTCCTCGCTATGCTTTCCTAAGACGTGAATCGGACGTGAGGATAAGGCTGTAGCAGCTGAAATCTTCTCCGTGGTTTCAGCGTTAGGGGGTCCTAAGACGCAGTTCCCGCCATCGTACTGCTAGCTGCAGCTGTCTTAGGCCTCCAGACACGTCGAGTCTTCTTCTGTAGTACGAACAGCTTCGAAGTCTTCGACTTTTTATCATAGAGGAGATCTTCAAAATCTTGCTGGTCGAAGCGTACGACCAGCATGTCTTGGGAAGATCCCAGCAAATTGTCATCAGATTGCGTCATCGCCTTTTCGTTAGAGAAAAAGGTATTCCCTACCAGAGTTGCCATTTTGTTCGACATAACAAAAGGTTGAACGAACTTTTTGCTTTATTGAACATATAAGGTATCTGTGTACAAAGAAGAAAGTCCTAAACAGGATATTCTAAGTACAGGGAGAAGAGGTTTCTGGGAAAGTGTGATGGTGGAGATCGAGCACTGCAGCAGCTCCTTTACTCTGTTAACGATCTGACGATGAATCAACCTTGCTTTGGCTCTCTGGAGCCTTTGATGGAACTTTGGGGTCACCGATCAAGAGGCTGTCTGGAGGAGAAGATCCCTTGGAGGGGGTTGATCTTCAATTGGTTGGTTGGTGGATTGTTTCTTCTTAGATGAAGGTTGCCGCTCCCTTTTAGTTGAAGGAGAACTCCTTCTATTTATAGAGAACCGAGCACATATGCGATGTACATTAGGGTTTCTGAGATATTAATGAATCTACCGTTATTGCACGGTATGGGTTTCTATGGCATTGACACATGGCGGACATCGAGATTCCCCTCAATCGAGATCTCTGGTGGTTATCAACATAACCGAAGGAGGTGACACGTGGCGTGTGCCGATTTGCTTGCTCGGATATAGTCGAGAAAATCTTAGGATTTTATCCTAGATTTGGAGTATAATTGATCATCGTCTAAGATTTAAATCAATCTGATATGATATCAATCATGATTTAATCCCAATCTTTTCTGCAAGAGGCAGTTTAAACAAACCAATTAGGGTGGACCCATGCTTCCTGCACCTCTGGTGAGTACTAAGTACTGCTGTACTTCTAGAGCGATGAGTAGACCGTGCTTTTGGAGATGACGGAGCCTCTGTGCTTTCAGACGACGAGTGGACTTGGCTTCGAATGACGATGAGACTTCTGTGCATTTAGAGCAACGATGAAGCTATATTTCGGAGCAACAGAGTCACTGTGCTGTAGGTGACCAGTAGACTTATGCTTCAGGTTGGTGAGGTTACTATGCTTTTTGAGCGACATGCTGACTTGCATTGGTTGTAGTGGAAGTTCCCAAGTCTCTTATAGAGAAGTAACTTAAGCTTCTGGATCGGAGCAGATGACTGTGCCGTGGGAATGGAGATGGTATGAACATATCACCATCCTGCGCCTCATGTGGACGCATGTAAGTAGCTGTGCCTCTGAAATTTGAAGGCATTGGCTTTGGAGGAAAGGGTATAGCACCCTTGTGTGTCTGGGGTTGGTGCAGGCAGGTAGCTGCGCCTCTGGAGTGAAGACACTGGTTTCTAAAGTAAAGAAAAGGGCGGGGCCTAGCACCATCTTGCTTCTGAGGTTAGCGCAGGCGAGTAGCTGTGCCTCTGGCTTGAAGGCTGTGGCTTATAAAGTATAGAGTGATAAATACACGCTCTTTAAGGACTTTCCTCTTAATTGCCACTGTAATATAGGAAATTCCAAGGGTCTAAGATTGACATTCGTCGTGCTGAGTCTTAGGTTCATCCTATTAATACGGGAATTGTGACCGTCGGCCATTTGGCATCCTTTACTGCCATACGAGATCCAAACTTAACTTCGAACGGCGATCGGCCTTGTATAAGTTGGCTACTGGTTGAGGCTTTTCTCGTTCAAAGGAGCTATGTTCTTATAGAATAACTCAGTGTAGAAGGAGCCATTGCTGCCCTTAAGAAGTACGTAAATGTCATTTTAGGGAGTTCAACTCTGGGTGACGTCTGGGGGATCTTTGAGGTCCTGACGACCTAGGTCATGGGTGGATAGCCAACCCGAAGAGCAATAGGTTGTGCTATATCCTTCCCATTCAGGGCTTCATGACCTGCTGCACTCTTTGAAGGCTTGGGCTAATGACTGCTTCAGGAAGATGCTTGCTTTGGCCGAGTGGCTAATATGCTTCTGGGAGGCTGCACCCATAAAAAGGTCAGAATACGCCTCGATGGAGGTCAATCTTCTGGCATGAAGAAGAAGGGCTGCGCTTTGATGAAGACCGAATCCCTTGTAGACCCCTCTAGGTTCTATCGAATCTATACCAGATCCTTTGTAGACGAACATAATTAGTCTTTTTTGTGTAGTCTCGATGTGTCTGTACTAGACTTTGGTAGACATGACCCATAAGGAACTTCTTTGCATATCTTCTATTTTGCCTTTTCAGCACTTGGGCTGAGCCTTTGTATCATCTGCTCTGTGGTGAAGGGAGGTCACCAGCTGAGATTTTTCATGCTTCTACAAGACCCCCTTCAAAGTGTCCCAAACTTGAGTCAAGCTCCGGATACTTTGAACAGAAGCATGAACATGTGGCAGGATTGTACGAGCTGGGTTATGGCTGGTGTCCTACCTAGCTCTTTAGCATTAATTATCCTGAGTCATCGTTTCAGAACAAGAGCTCCGGATGACTTCTTGATATTGGATCCTCTTGCATCTTTGCAGGGATTACGAATCTCTTTGGCAGAGGAGGTTTAGAGTCACGTTCCTTCGGTCACTCGCAGTACTGTCATCTGACATGGAGTGGAGCTTTGGCTTAGCTTGTAAGCTTCCTTCTGACCAACATCTGGCTCATGCTTGGACCACATGAATAGTCTATATAAAAGGCTACCCCTTCCAAGAGAAGACTCAGCTACTTCTACAATAGCCTTTCTTGCCCGAACTCGGCTGTTGACAACCCTGGAGTTTGCTTGAGGCGGCCGTCGGTGCCAAACCTTTTCATCCGAAGAAGCTATAGTAGAACTACCACTGGATCTCGAGACGTCCCCATGCTCTGAATGTCGTTGGCGTCAATGGCTTCTTAGAGCTTTGCTTCATGGATTTGGATTGCTTGCCATTCCGAGGAATAGCAAGGCCTGTGGTTGCTCCCATGGCCAGCTGGGAAGATAAGGGAGTCCTGTGCTGGTCTTCATCCCCGGCTTGGGCCAGTAGCTGCTTCGGGCGGTGGCTTCCTTTTAACCAGGAAGTGATTGGCTCCGTCACCGCCTCGCCCGCACTATTGAGAGCTTGTACTGCAATTTTGGCCTTTTTGCTTCTGTGTATGTAACTACGAAGAGTCTGTAATAGGTCTTTGTAGCCACATGTTTTAATATATAGAAGCTTTCCTGTCCCCTTTGCTTTTGTCTTTAAAATAAATAGAAAATCTTAACCAGGGATTTGCCTGACCAGAGGTAATATGGACGTGATAGGCTTAATCTTTTCCGGGATATAGAACAACAATCTAGAGGTAATATTGACGTGAACTATTTTCTAGACCGCCGAAATAACCATAGAGCTGATACGAACAGAACGACTACTCAAAGGTAATATGGACATGGTAGCCGTATCTTCCAGGTGTAGAGGAAAAATTCATAGGTAATGTGGACTTGAAGTGCTTCATCTACTTGAGAGAATATATAGGAGAGAGGGAGATCCCCTTACCAGAACTCATAGGCACCCTTTTTAGGGGATGTGGGCGCTTATACTGGTTTCGCCTTCAGACGTAATATTTTTTTAGAAACTTGCAGTTGATGGACATCATTAGCAAGTCACCATTAGGCTTAGATAGCCGATAAGAACCGTTGGAGTATACCATTTCTATGACGAACGGTCCTTCCCACTTGGGCTCGAACTTCCCAGCCGTCTTGTGAGTCATTACCATCGGTCTTCTACTGCCAAGACGAGGTCACCCACTAGGTATAATCTTTCGTGGACCTTTTTATTGAAGGCCCCAGAGATGCGGGCTTGGTATAGCTCGATCCTTTACTGCACGAGCAAGCACTTTTCATCCAGTGCTTCTAACTCTTGTAACCGCCTACGCAGATTATCTTCGACGGTTAAGCTTGCAGAGGCCATGTTAGGAGACAACATATTCTTAAAGACTTGACCGGTGCTGGTGTCAAAGTCCCAAGTGGAGGAGTCAGGAGAGTATAAGTGTCTCATGACTTCTTCTGTAGGGGGTTCGTACTGCTTAAATAGCCACTCCCATTGGGATCCTAAGCGCTACGCCCAGGGTTCGTCTTCATAATACTCGAATGTTTGGTCTTCGTCCTTGACTGGAGGGTTTACAGAAACCATGTTGACGGATAGCATCTTCTCGAAGTCCTGGCCGGTACTGGTATCAGAGTACGGGGTGCACCCTTGCTCGTCGTCCAACGCTGGTGGAGGGTTGACTACTTCCACTGTCGCCTCTGGGATAGTGATGACATCGTCTTGTGCCTCTGTGGCTAGACAACTCTCAGATTGGAGAGTAACCATATTGGCCGTGATGGTCTTCTTCTCATAATCCAACGATATGACGTTGGCGTTAATGAGGTGCTGGATTTGCCTTTTCAACACATAGCAATCTTGTATTGAGTGGTGGACGTACTGGTGGTAATGGCAGTACTTAGGATGGTCCACCTTTCCCACTTCATCAGGACGACTGTGTGCTGGGATGGACAGTTTGCCACTCTTTGTAAGCATCTCGAAGAACTCCAGCGTATCCTCGTCATTGAAGGAGTAAGTCTCCCTTGGCCTCTGTGTTTCCGCGAACTTGGGGTTCACGGATGCTGAACCTTTAGAGATATTGACGATCATGGCCTGCTTGCCTTTTCCGACTTTGGAATTACTGTTGGACGAGCGTCTTTCCTTATCTTCAGGTGTAAGAAAGTGTATCCCCAGGAGCTGTACGTCCTGGGCTTTCCTCTGTGCGACGTCCGCCTCTAAAGGCATCCACTCCGTACAGGGAGCACTGCGCCACAATTTGATTGCGGGTAGCATGTTCTTGCAGCATGAGTCCATAAGCATGGGCTCAGGCATGCCGGGCGGTAATCTGAGGGCTGCCTGGCGAAAGCGCTCGATATATGCGCGGACAGGCTCCTTTTCCCTCTGGACAATTTCCATGAGGGTCAAAATCGCCATGTCCATCCCTCATTCGTAGAATCGGTCCACGAACAGAGTCTTCAGGTCTTCAAATGAGATACAATCGTCCAGAAGACTGCAGAACCATTCGTAGGCTACCCGCTGCAGGGCTCCTATGAATATTTTGGATAGGAGGGCATCATCCTTTGGCAGGTGCCCAGTTACCGAGGCAAAGTACCTCAAGTATTATCGAGGAGACCCCTTCCCTTCGTAAGGTGTAAGCGTCTACGGATTGTATTTGGAAAGGTAGACGACGTTGTCCCACTCGACCGGGTATGGTTGCCGGATACCCATCTTCCGGAGTGCTACTTGCTTCTCCTTAGCATCATGACGAGCATACAGCTCCTTGATGGCCTGCTGTATTTCGGCCGGCATTGTAGAACCTGTAGCCGATGGAGTAGACGAGGAGGGTCCTGCCTGGTGGACGGTAGGTAGCCTGCTGGATCCAACATTTATTAGCAGATCAAGCACAGGTGTAGAGGCAGCGAGGGCCATATTGCTCTTGAGGTCGATTATGATCGAGGATAGAGTTTTCATAGTGTCCGTCAGCGTATCTAACTTTGTCTCGAGGGCTTCGATACGTCTGAGAGCTTTGTTGTTGTCTTCCTCGTTGCCATCGGCAATGAACACGGACCAAGTATGAGGATGAGTCGAGGGAGCCGTAGATCCTTCGCTCTCTAGCTCCGACGCCTGAGCCTCACCATCTTGAGGATACACCGTAAGATTGTGATCTTCTTCGGACTCAGTACGGTAGCTACCCCCAGTCTGGTGACTGGTTGCGCTAATGGAGGCATCCATATCGTATTGCTCCTCCTCAGATCGGAACACAGGGTTGTCGTGTGTGGTAGGAGGCTGGCTACCCCCAGTATTTGGCATGGCCCCTAATACAAATCTGGAACGAGTGCCTTGGAACACATCTACAGCGGATACCTTAGCTTTGCTGCTCTCCGGCCTCCTCTTCGGTTTAACGACCGATATAGGGATTCTGGAAGGGCTTTTTGAAAGCTCTAGAACCCTGCATCGCGTAGCACGTGACGATGCGGGGTTCGTCTTCTCTATGGCTCATCGACCCCTTGTTGAGCCTCTAGCGTGGGGTTGACGTGGAGTGAAGTCTCTGGAAGACAGAATGCCGGCCCGATGATGGCACGGCCGTCTGCTGGCAGCAGTAGTTGATGGTAATCTGGGTACAAAAGTGCCTTGATTTAGGCACGCCCTGCGCCATAGATTCTTCTTCCACTTGGGAGAGGGTCGGATCTTCCACGATGGCGCCCCCATTAGACGTGCAGGAAAGCTACACGCAAGTACAGTCAGAGCGGGTCTGGCGGGGAAGCCTCATGTCACTTCTGCGGGAACACTGCTCACGTGGCTCCCTCTCCGTAGGATGTACCCCCTGGCTTGGCCCTTAGAGCCGTGGATCTTTAGCTCTCAACGCGGACCTCTGGTCTGCCATAGGTGCAGTGCGCTTATTGTACGAAGCATGAACCACCTGGGATCTCTTCCTACTACCCCCAGCGGGTCAGTAGTATTCAGAGTCTGTCGAAGGCTCGCTTGAAGGGAAAGTGATTCTGTCGAAGATAGATCTTCTTACCGGGCAATGCTCCTGCCGTGAGGGGTTGGACCGGTATGCACTTTCTTTGGCATCGTGCCTTCATCAGATCAACCATAGAACCACCGTCTTCCTTGCCATGCTTTCCCAGGACAAGAATCGGGTGAAGGGATAAGGCTGTAGCAGCCGAAATCTTCTCCGTGGCTTCAGCGTCGAGGGGGTCCTGAGACGCAGTTCCCGCTATCGTGCTGCTAGCTGCAGCCGCCATAGGCCTCTAGACACGTCGAATCTTCTCCGGTTGTACGAATTGCTTCGAAGTCTTCGACTTTTCATCAAAAACGAGATCTTTAAAAGCTTACTGGTCAAAGCGTACGACCAGCATATCTTGGAAAGATCCCAGCAAGTTGTCATCAGATTGTATCACCGCCTTCTCGTTTGAGGAGAAGGTATTTGCCAACAGATTTGCCAGTTTGTTTGACATAACAAAAGGTTAAACAAACTTTTTTATTTTATTGAACGTATAAGGTATCTGTGTATAAAGAAGGAAGTCCTAAACATGATATTCTAAGTACAGGAAGAAAAGGTTTCTGGGAAAGTGTGATGGTAGAGATCGAGCACTGCAGCGGCTCCTTTACTCCATTGACGATCGGACGATGAATCAACCTTGCTCTGGCTCTCTGGCGCCTTTGATGGAACTCTGGGGTCACCGATTAAGAGGCTGTCTGGAGAAGAAGATCCCTTGGAGGGGGTTGTTCTTCTATTGGTTGGTTGGTTGATTGTTCCTTCTTAGATAAAGATTGTCGCTCCCTTTTAGTTGAAAGATAACTCCTTCTATTTATAGAGAACCGAGCACATATCTGATGTGTATTAGGGTTCCTGAGATATGAAAGAATCTGTCGTCATTGTACGGCACGGGCTTCTACAGCGCTGGCACGTGGCAGACATCGAGATTCTCTTCAATCGAGATCTCTGGTGGTTATCAACATAACCGAAGGAGGTGACACGTGGTGCGTGACGATTTACTTGCTCATATACAGCCGAGTAAATCTTGGGATTTCATACTAGATTTGGAGTATAATTGATCCTCGTCTAAGATTTAAATCAATCTGATATGATATCAATCATGATTTAATCCCAATATTTTCTGCAAGAGGCGATTTAAATAAACCAATTGGGGTGGACTCATGCTTCCCGTGCCTCTGGCGAGGACTGAGTACAGTTGTGCTTCTGGAGCGACGAGTAGACCGTGCTTCTGGAGACGACGGAGCCTCTGTACTTTTAGGCGACGAGTGGACTTGGCTTCGAATGATGATGAGACTTCTGTGCATTTAGAGCAACGATGAAGCTGTGTTTTGGAGCAACAAAGTTATTGTGCTGTAGGTGACGAGTAGACTTGTGCTTCAGATTGGCAAGTTTACTGTGCTTTCGGAGTGACATGCTGACTTGCATTGGTTGCAGTGGGAGTTCCCAAGTCTCTTGTAGAGAAGTGACTTAAGCTTCTGGATCAAAAGAGATGACTCCGCCATGGGAATGGAGATGGTGTGAACATATCACCATCCTGTGCCTCATGTGGACGCATGTGAGTAGCTGCGCCTCTGAACTTTGAAGGCGTTGGCTTTGGAGGAAAGGGTATAACACCCTTGTGTGTCTGGGGTTGGCACAGGCAGGTAGCTGCGCCTCTGAACTTTGAAGGCGTTGGCTTTGGAGGAAAGGATATAACACCCTTGTGTGTCTGGGGTTGGCGCTGGCAGGTAGCAGCGCCTCTGGAGTGAAGACACTGGTTTTAAGATTGTTAATATCGGTAAGAATAGAAAATAACGCTATGTTTAAATCTAGGTTGGTCATTTGGTGTTCTTGAAGATATCTTTGACGCATGGTATGATACGTTTCGGAGGAGACAAAAAGCTCAGTCTAAGATTCATCGGGCCATTTAGCATCCTCGAGAAGATTTGGGAGGTGACATACCGACTGGTATTACTACTTGCATTGGAGGGAGTACACAACGTTTTCCACGTGTCCTAGCTTAGACGATACATGGTAGACCTCAGTCATGTGTTAGATCACTCAAAGATCGAGGTAGGACCAAGCCTTAGCTACCAGGAGCAGTCCGTGGAGGTCTTGGATCGCAAAAAGAAGGTACTGCATAACCAGATGATTCCGTTAGTACGTGTCGCTTGAAGGCATCATTCTCCCGACAAATTCACATGGGAGAGAGAGGATGAGATGCGAGAGCGTTACCCCTATCTTTTCGAGCAGTGAGGTATATTTTCTACCATTTTGTCTATCTTTATATTTTGAGGACAAAATTTGTTTAAGGAGGGTAGATTTGTGAGCCCTTGAACCAAAAACTGTTATTAATATTATGAATATTATTATTATTATTATTGTTATTATTATCATTATATATAAATATATATTCCTAATGGAATACAATGCTACACTATATTTAGACCAAGAAATAGGCTTCTAGGTAAAACAAGTTTAATGAAGGGGTTACTTGCTAAATTATCCATTCCAATTCATAACGACCAGATATCAGATGGAATCGAATTAGGATTCGATTTCCTTCTCCTTATCCTTCTTTGTTATGAAATCGAGAGAATATATATATGTAAAACTGATGCTCTCGATCGTTGCTACCAACCTCACCTATTCCCCTAAACCCTAATCCTCCCTACACCCTTTGAGTTTGAGAGGTTTGCCGTTCGAGAGGGTGATCACCTAGAGGAACCATTCGATTCACCGAACAGGTAATTCATTATCTTTCAACAAAATCATTAAATTCTTGATTCTTATATTAAGCTTCGATGTTGTTTCAACAGTAGAGTAGGTAGTTGTGTTAATGCCTAAGAGAACCTAGATGATGATCATAGTATCAGAAAACGGGTAGTATCAGGAATAGGATGGGTCAGGTGTCCGAATCTAAAGAGAAATTTGATAACAATAAGATCTAATGGGAATACATAGACATATGAACACGGTTGCGGCTAGGTGTTATATGTAAGATGGTAGAGCCTTTGTGTTTAAATCCCACACCTCAAATGTAGCGTATCCTGTGAAGTTAAATGACATGTATCAGTAGTTAATAAGTACGAGATATAGTTAAATATTCATATGGGTTGGATACAGAATATCAGAACCATAAGGGGGTGTCAATAATGTGCAATAGAGCATCAGTTGAGTCTAAGGGGGGATAATTGATTAGTATCGGTGATGAAGATGCTGTGGTAATATAAGTTGATTCCCTACGTGAGTTTCTCGGTGTAAGGTAGGGTTTTGGCATGTATGAGTCATAAACAGACAGGTACGACTCGTATCCTATGATTGCCTTACTTTTGGACCGTTTAAGTGATGTTGCCAGTATCTTAGCTATATTGCTAACTTAGGATGATCGCCAGTATCATTGTAAACCTTTAAAATTGATACTTCAAGTGGCCTATCAATTGAGTGCATGAATGCTCCATGAGCATAAAGTATCAGTCGGGATATTTGGGCTGTAAGTGTGCCACCAGGGAAATAGGATATGTGAGTACAGACAGGTATCCGAGATAGGTTGTGGTTTTGATAGGTACGAACCCCACATGTTGTAGGGTCCTATTAATGTGGGTGAGTATGTCGAGTTTCAATCATACCCTTAACTACTGTGGACATAACAAGATATGATATAGACTAGAAGGCTATGTATCAGGATTTGGAGAAAGGTATTGGTCACTATGTGTGGGCAACAATAGAGGGGGATATTCTCCATAGGCTATGTATCCAAGAATGTGGGTACTTGTGGTATGTTAGAGTACAACAGGCATATAGATGCCTATGTGACCATCATAGCTAACAATAATAGCAGATGTCAGACATGCATGTATAGCCTTGTAGACAGATCCCTAGTATCCAGGAGGAAGGGAGATATGGCGAGTACATGTTTAACAGAGCAGTTGGTAGTGTAGCAAAGGGGATATAGCCTTCCATGTTGCAAGAAGAAGTAGCATAGGAAGGTGTCCAATTGGATATATGGGTATCAAATATTAGGAAAACCAAGTATCAGGTGTGTGTCACCGGGGAGTCTGTAACTTAATAGGTGATGTAGCCAAAGAGGGACAAGCCAGGTGAACTAGGATGTGATGGACAAGAGCAGTTTGGATAGAGTAACAGCAAAAATACCTTATTACTAGATAACAGTCCATATATGCATATGTTGCAAATAATGGGTATCATATAGTAGCAACACAAGTTTGGACAGAGGGTGTTGTATATGACAGACAAGGGTAGCAACCAATAGCAGGTAATAGACACATTAACATGTGTATCATAATCTTGTACACAAATGCTAACAAGGAAAAGGATTTGATTCTGCTACAGTAATTGCTAATAGTTCCATAACGGGTGTCTAGGTAAAACACATGATTAGAGATAGGAAAATGATGTGGGATTGGTTTGGGTGCATAGAGAATGTGGTTAGCATTCATGTGCCTATTATTCCTAAAAGGGTGGATTATATTATATATATATATATATATATATATATATATATATATATATATATATATATATATATATAAAATATATATATATATTATATTAAAAAAAATATATATATATTATATTATATATATATAAAATATATATAATATATATATATATATATATATATATATATATATATATATATATATATATATATATATATATATATATATATATATATATATACAAGTATAGTTAGTTAACATAGAAGTAAACAAGCATATGGTATAAGTTATAAAATCGAATATAAGTTAAGTATAAGTAGCAATTAGATAATGGTGTTGTAAGTAGATAGTCCCACCTAAAAGATATAGATGTTATAACTTAGAAGCCTAATAATGATGGATAGGAATGATGTTTAATCTCCATTTATATATATATATATATATATATATATATATATATATATATATATATATATATATATATATATATATATATAAATTAAGGTAATTCACAATATAGGTTTTGAAGACTTTGACTCAACACTTGACCCGTATCCGCAGCTCAGGACCACCGACAAGTACATATACTGATTGCTTTTGATTCGTAATAGTTTTTCCTTTACATGTTATACATATGCTTCTCCTGCTTGCTGACACACTCGTTACACGAGATTAGTATCATGGATCCTTACCTGTCGTATTTTATGTCTGCTATTCACATGATTACCATGCTTGATGTACCATTGGTATTTCGAGTTTGTAGACAGAACATTTTCTGTGCATAAAATTTGGTATACCGTCGATACGAATCGGTATGCTGTCGGTATTCCAAATTTGTAGACAAAACCTTTTGTTCACAGAATTCGATGTACCGTCGATACGAACTGGTGTACCGTCGGTATTTCGTTACTATAAGGAAACAAAATTTTGGAAAACATTTTATATAAGCTTTTGGTCTTTTGGTTTATCATCCACCTTAAGTGTTTCACAGTTGTCTTAGACCTTGTACAGACTCTAGGAACTTGGATCTTTGAGTGTGAGCTTTGAGTATGCTGATAGCTTCTCTTCAGTCTTTCTTTATACCAGTCCGTAAGTCTTCCGAGAGACTTATTGCAATGACTTTGTTTTTACCGATCTTTTGTAGTAGCCTTTGAGAGACTTTAGCAGTGTATCTTATTCTGAAAAGGATAGAGAGACTACAACACGAAGATGCAGTTAATGTTATCAAAATCAATGTGCCAACAATCTTCTTCTTTTTGATAATTGACCAAAAAAAATAATATCGTGTTTTAGTGAGTATTTCCCTCGTAATGAGACTACTCCCCCTCAACACGTTTTTTCCCCCTTTGTTACTTAATCAAAGATGGGTGAGTTCATAAACAAGATATGTAGATAAGAGAAAACCATACATATATTGAATAAGAAAGTTATGAGTACATGGCTCCTACATACTGACACACGACTAACATGATAGTAGAACAGCTGACTATCCCTACTGAGATCATACAAGACAACTTTAAAAAAACCACCAAACCCAAGGTCCCTGAAGGACCGCAAAGGAAAACAACTGAAAACATACCCTGTTCCCCGAAGGACCATAAAAGATAAAACAACTAAACAAAAGTACCACATACTGGTGGACCATCAATGCTAGGGACCAGAGTTTATTTATCAGCCGAATCATTGCCTCCATCAACTGGGGTACCCTAAAAGGCGCCAAAGGGGTCAATCCCATCGGGATATATGAACCTGTAAGCATTGGGATCGGAGAACCGTAAAACATGATAATCGTGATCCTGAAGATCGGGATCAAGAAAGGCATTCATGTCCTGATGAGTGCGCTGAATAAAGTAACATTGATCATGAATGTGACTCAGGATCAGGGTGCCGAGTCCCCAAGTGTTAGTCCGCATATGCTCCTCAGCCTGAGCCATCTGCATGTCGAAGTAATGCCGAGTGAGTGGCATGTAACGGCCCAGGGGAGAAGGATCAGTAGGAGCAGTAGCAGCAGGTTGAGAACTAGAAAGCCGAGTGGAGCGACAGGATTGGCCAGCAGCGGCAAAGCACGACGGAGCCAGAAAGGAGGGAGCACCATCTGTTTGGCAGAGACTGAGGTCCACACCCTTGGCTTCCAAGATCAGAATAATAATCATACCATAGTTCATTACGCGTCTTCCGGAAGAGTGAACAGAGATGAAGGAGTTCAACAGAGTTTTGGAGAACGAACAAGTCTTCCGGGCATAGAGGTTAGTACATACAAACAAGCACCTCGGAGGTGATGGAGTTATAGTTTTCAGATTTGGAAGTAAGAATGTAGCACACAGTACGATGGAGCTCCTAGTAGAATGGCTCTTGTTGCTTTGACAGAGTTGGAATTGGAGGCACGTTTGGTCCTTTAGCAATAATATTGCAGAACTCATTGAAAGAAATGTTTGGAGACGGTTGAAGTCCTGCGAAAGTAGGAAGGGCCTCTCCCCGATTTGGAATTTCCAATATTTTAGCAATGTCCCTATCCGTGAGATGGAAGTGGCGATCATTGACTAGAATCTCGATAGCATTGTTAGCAAGATCAGGGACGATATTGCAGTAGAACAAGCGTACTGCAGCTGGATAGATTGGAAGCTAACAATGGAGAAGTTGGGCGAGTCCCGCAGTTTGAAAGAAAGGAAAATGATCGAAAAAGATATTGAAGTTGATAGGCCTTTCTTCGAACACTACGTAGTTGTCGAAGGACTGGAACCAGGCGTCAGCAGCGGTGCTGGACTTGAAAATCTTTCGATCATATGCGTCGTTGGGTAGAGGTGATGGCATGAAGGAGTTGTAGGAGGAAGAAGAGCGCGGGCGTTTTGCATGGGCCATAGTAAAGAAATTGGAGATAGAGTGAAAAATGGAAGAAGAAGAAGAAGAAGAAGAAGAGAGAAAGATATATAGAGAAGTATAGGAAAGAAGAGAAGGTGAAGAGATGTTTTGAGGAGAGAGATGATTTGATGGGTTAGTTAATGAAAATGGATGATTTAATTGGATATAGGGTGTAGGTGATGGGATGGAAGGTAGAAAGGAGATGTAAAAATTAATGAGGGAGATATGAAAGGATGGGATGAATTTAATAGGGAGATTTTGTAGGGCCCAAGAAACTGATAGAGTCGATTGTTGGCAGAATTAACGCAAAATGGTATACCGGTAGAATTTCGGTCCGTACCATCGATATACCGATTTTGTGGACAGAAACTTTCTGTGAGCAAAAATCTGTATACAGTCGGAGTTCCGGTCGACAGAGATTTCAAATTTATGATTCAAGGTTTAAAATGCCTAATTCTTGACATGGAGAGACAAATCGATCCTCGGTAGAGGCTTTGTGAAGATGTCTGCAAGTTGATATGTAGTGTCAATAAACTCAAGATGAACGTCCCCTTTTTGTTGGTGGTCTCTTAGAAAGTGGTGTCTAATTTTAATATGTTTGGTACATAAATGACAAATCAGGTTTTTTGTGAGATTAATAGAACTAGTGTTGTCACACTTAATATAGATACTATTTAAAGAAATGCTATAGTCTACAAGTGTTTGTGTCATCCAAAGAATTTGTGCACAACAACATCCAGTTGTTATGTATTCGACCTCAGTTGTGGAAAGAACAACTGAGTTTTGTTTCTTACTAAACCAGGAGACCAAGGATTTTCCAAGGAATTAACATGTGCCACTAGTACTTTTTCGGTCAATCTTGCATCCGGTAAAATCTGCATCCGAGTAGCCGATAAGCTCAAAGGATGGAGATTTCGGATACCAAAGTCCCATGTTAATGGTGCCCTTAAGATACCAAAAAATGTGCTTAACGACACATAAGTATGATTCTTTGGAATTTGCTTGGTACCGTGCGCAAAAACAAACACTAAACATAATATCGGGACGACTAGCAGTCAAGTAAAGTAAGCTACCGATCATACCTCGATACTTACGAATGTCGATCGAGATACCTTTTTCATCGTGATCAAGCTTTATCGTTGTGGCCATAGGAGTTCTCATTGATTTGGATGAGTCTAGTTCAAAGTGATTGAGGAGATCCTTTGTATATTTAGCTTGATTGATGAATGTGCCTTTTGGACCTTGCTTGATTTGTAATCCAAGGAAGAATGAGAGTTCCCCTATTATGCTCATTTTAAATTCGTCCTGTATAACTTTGGCAAATTCTACACATAGTGTCATGTTAGTAGAACCAAAAATAATATTATCAACATAGATTTAAAATAGTAGAAGTGTGCCATTGTGTGTCTTAATAAAAAGTGTGGTATCAACTTTGCCCTTGGAGAAATTGTGAGAGATAAGAAAAGTGCTAAGACGCTCATACCAAGCACGAGGAACTTATTTGAGGTCGTATAGGACTTTGTGTAATTTGAAGACGTGATCCAAAAATTTAAAATCTTCAAAACTGGGAGGTTGCTTGACATATACCTCTTCTTTAATAACACCATTCAAAAAGGCACTCTTGACATCCATTTGAAAGATTTTGAAATCATTGAAAGAAGCAAAAGCACAAAGCATTCGAATGGATTCAAGACGAGCAACCGGATCTTCGTAGTCAATGCCTTCCTTTTGGTTATAATCTTGAGCAACCAATCGGACCTTGTTACGAGTGACGATACCATCCTTTTTGAGTTTATTTTGAAACACCCATTTTGTCCCAATAATGGGATAGTTGTGGGGCTTAGGAACGAGTTCCTAAATGTTGTTTCTCTCAAATTGATTTACCTCTTCTTGTATTGCAATCATCTAAAACTCATCATTAATATTTTTAGGCTATATTTGTGAAATGAAAGTTATATTTATGCAGTGATCTCGTGTAGAGGATCTAGATCTAACCCATGAGGAAGGGTCACCAATGATAAGCTCCTTGGGATGATGAGAGACAAATCTCCATTCTTTGGGGAGCTCCTCTTGAGGAGGCTCTATTGGTGGAGCATTTTTGGTTGGAGTAGCCTCAACTTCATAGGTTTTTCTTTAAATTTGCCTAAGTTATCTTTGGTGTTCAAAATAAAATATTTGCATCCAAAAACTTTAAAATGTTCAATAGAAGGAATTTTGTCAAACCAAAGCTCATATGGAGTTTTCTTGGAAATAGGTCTAATCAACTCTATTTATAACATAACATGCCGTATTAAAGGCTTCCGCCCAAACGTATTAGGGGAGCTTGTATTGGTTTAACATGACACTTGCCATATCGCTAAGGGTTATATTCTTTCTTTTCACAACACCATTTTGTTGTAGATTTCTAGGACAAGCAAAATCATGACCAAAACTATTTTTATCACAAAATCTTTTTAAATCGGCATTATCAAATTCTCCTCCAAGATCACTTCTAGTCTTGTTGATCATAATGCCTTCCTTATTTTGAAATCGTTTACAAAAAGCAACAATTTCACGAAAAATATCACTTTTATTTGCAAGGAAGATAGCCCAAGTAAATCTCGAAAAATCATCAACTAAAATAAAAGCATAGAGTTTCCACCAAGATCAGCTACTCTACTAGGACCAAATAGATCCATATGAATAAGTTGGAGAGGTCTAGTAGTACTCACATAGTTGATGGATTTAAAAGAAGACTTTGTTAACTTACTCTTCTCGCATTCTTCATATATCATGTCTTTCTTGAATGGAATGCTTGGAAGTCCTCTAACAAGCTTCTTGGAGGCTGGTCGGGAGAAGGTATCCATGTTGGCATGTCCAAGTCTTATATGCCAAAGCCAACTCACATTATTCTTTGCTACTAAGCACCTATCATTGTTAGTGCTTTCAACAAGATAAAGAACATAAATGTTATTTTCTCTAATACCTTCATACACGGTACAACCACTTGTGCTATCAAAAATAAAGCACTTGTGTTTAACAAAGTTAACATCATAGCTATTATTCGTGAGATAGCTAATGTTAAGAAGGTTGTGCTTAAGATTTTAACAAACATTTTTAATACAAGGATAAGGAGGGGATCCGATATTACCATACCCAATGATATACCCCTTTAAATTATTGTCGAAGGATACATGTCCTTCCTTCTTTATCGATAGCGTTGTAAAGAGTGAAGCATCACCGATCATGTGTCGTGAGCAACCGCTATCGAAAATCCATTTGCTTCTAGCATGTGATGGAGGGTTCACCAACAACACAAGTTGAAGATGAAGACTTTGGTCCTCAAAATGTTTGGGTCCTTGACTGTTAGTTTTAGGAACCCATTTAAACAATCTCATGTCAACATGCTTTCTCATTTGACAATAATGAGATGTGTGTCCAAGTAAACCATAATAGTAACACATCATAGGTGTCACAGATCTAGAGAAAAGTGAGTGAGTGTTGTGTGTATGAGGAGGAGTTCTAGTAGATTGAGGAGTTCTAGTATAAGTATTGTGGTGATGATAGTAGAAAGCATGATTGATGTGTTTTTCTTTTTAAAGGGTCCTCTATGTGTGTGCATATGTTTGGAATAGAACTTGTGTGTTGTGCTCTTGTGAGTGTGATTCTTGTGGCTAGTGTTGTGATGTGTATTGGTGTGTCTTTGGTTGTGGCGTAGAGTGGTTGTGTGAACTAAGTCTCTATCAACTTGTTTCTTACTATTTGTAAGAAGGTCATTGTATTTGATAGAGGTTGCATATTCTCTTTGGTTTGTGGCAAGTGTCTTGTGCATAGCAAGTTCATATCCTTCCTTGAGGGATTGATATTTAACGTCCTTTTTTATGACGTATTGGGCTTCTTGGAGTTTTAGTCGAAGAGACTCAATCTCATCAGTGTCAGAAGCAGGGGACTTCCTTTTTATATCAAGGATGATATTAGAGAGTCTTTTCTATTTCTTCCTTGAGTGTGTCAATCTCTTTGAGAGATTTTTTGTGCTTATTTCTTATAATCTTGTGTTCATCGTGTAGTTCAAAAATGACATTTTCTAATTCGGTGTAAGAGAGGGCACTCATAGAAAAGTCATCGAGTACCTGATTTGATTCTCTTGCCATGAGACAAACATTTGTATTGTATTTGCGCTCTTTGTCGTTGTCTTTGTCACTATCATCACTTTCGCACCATAGACTAGTGTTGGCATATTTTCTTGAGGATGAGCTTCCTCTGCTTGGCCTCTCGTATTTCCCGGATTCTCTTCTTTCCATTGGACAATCTCTTTTGATGTGTCTGGTCTTCTTGCAGATGTAGAAAGAAGGTTTTTCATCGTTGTCCCATCTTGTACGATTTTCTTTATTGAACCTGAGAATCTTTCGGAAGTGCTTGGCGGTGAGAACAATTTCTTCATTATTTGATTCATCATCATCGGAGCTTTCTTTTGAAGAGAACTTGGTGACCTTGAGAGCAAGAGACTTCTATTTTTTTTCCTTTGTCTTCTCCTTCTCTTTTTCTTGTATGGAGGATTCTTCTTGGTCCTTCATGTCTAGCTCATGCATCATGAGCTTTCCTATGAGGGTCTCAAGGTTCATAGTTTTTAGATCGTTCCCCTCAATGATGGCGGTAGCTTTAGGATTCCATCCTTTTGTTAATCCCCTGAGAATCTTTCTAATCTTTTCATGAGTGAGATATTCCTTACCAAAAGAGGAGATAGGGTTAATGATATCAAAGAATCGAGTAAACATGAATGCAATAGACTCATCTTGTTTCATTTTAAAAGATTCATATTCTTGTGTGAGTCTACTAATCTTTGATTCCTTCACTTGAGATGTTCCCTCGTGAGTGACTTCCAAAAGTTTCCAATTTTTATTAGAAGTTTTGCAAGTAGAGATCCTATTGAATTTATTACTATCGAGAGTGCAATAGAGAGCGTTCATAGCTTTTGTATCCCGACTAGCAATCTTCTTATCGTTCTCGAAGAGTTTGTCTCTAAGGGTTTCCGAAACTACTTTCGTAATAACTATGGAAGTTTTAGAAATGTCATTTACTACACAATTCCATAGAACGAAGTCTAAAGATTTTAAGTAAATGTCCATCCTAATTTTCTAATAGTTATAGTTGGTTCCGTCAAATAGAGGAGGTCTATTTGTGGAGTGTCCCTCATTGAATCCAAATCAAGAGACTAGGCTCTGATACCAATTGAAAAACCCTAGAGGGGGGTGAATAGGGTAATAAAATAATTACCAACAATAAATAACAATTTAAAGGATAATAAATGAGAGAGATAATCAAACACTAAATGTATCTTGGTATTCTCCTAAGGGGCACTCCAGTCTCGAAACTCTCTTCGGCTTTAATTCACTATTTGAGTAAATAGTTACACACGAGTTTGGATCCAAAGAATTCGTCAACTTCTTACACACAAGTTTTCCTCCGAACGTTCGTCAACTTTTTACACACTTGTTTTCCTCCGAAGGCTCGTCAACTTCTTACATACGAGTTTTCCTCCGAAAGGTCGTCAACTTCAACTTGAGAGAAAGAAAGGTTTTGATCTTCTATAACACTTTGAAGATCGAATATTACAACTCTTGAATACTCTAGCAATTTTGGTTGGATGAAAAATTAAAGCTTTTGTAGAGTAGTAATGGAGGAGCTCTTGGTGGTTGAGAAAATTTAAAGCTCAACTAGTTGTCTTCAAAGAGAAGACTCAACCTCCTTAAATAGAACCACCAAGAAAGCAAGCAATTTAATGCTCCAAACATTCAACGATTGGTATACCGTCGGTACCAATCAGAATTCTATCGGTATACCGTTTTACAACAATAACGGTAATAAATCTCGCTATTAGAGAATTTAATGCTATGGATCTGATCATTCAAAATCAAAGTATTTGTGAAATGGTATACCGTCGATATGAAACGGTATTCCGACGGTATGTCAAATTTGTAGACAGAAACTTTTCTGTGCACTCTCTTCAGTATACCATCGGTATGAACCGGTGTACCATCGGTATTCCGATTTTGCAGACAGAACCTTTTCTGTACACAAAATTTGGTATGCCGTCAGTACGAATCGGTGTACCATCGATATTTTGAGTTTGTAGACAGAACCTTTTCTATGCACAAAATTTGGTGTACCGTTGGTACAATTCGGTGTGTCATCGGTATTCCAAATTTGTAGACAAAACCTTTTCTATCCACAAAATTCGGTGTACCTTCGGTATTCCGTTGCTGTAAGGAAACAGAATTTTGGAATACATTTTATATAGGCTTTTTGTTTGTCATCCACCTTAAGTGTTTAATAGTTCTCTTAGACCTTGTACAAACTCTAGGAACTGTGATCTTTGAGTGTGAGCTTTGAGTATGCTGATAGCTTCTCTTCAGTCTTTCTTTATACCAGTCCGTCAGTCTTCCGAGAGGCTTACTGCAATGATCTTTTGTAGTAGCCTTTGAGAGACTTTAGCGGTGTATCTGATTCTAAAAATAATAGAGAGACTAAAACACGAAGATGCAGTTAATGTTATTAAAGTTAATGTGCCAACATAAGCATCTCGAGAGTCATTGTAGTGAGATCGTTTCCTTCAATAATAGTCGTTGCTGTAGGATTCCAGTTCTTGGTCAGCCCGTGAAGTACCTTTCGAATCTTTTCATGATTGTTGTATTCCTTTCCAAGAGAAGATAAAGGATTAACAATATATAATAATCGAGTAAACATGTTTGTATTAGTCTCATTAGGCTTCATTTTGAATGCCTCATAATCTTGTGTAGGTCATGAGATTTTGGATTCCTTCACCTGTGAAGTTCCTTCATGAGTTACCTCAAAAAGTTTCCAAACCTCGTGAGAAGTGGCATATATTGATACTCAATTGATCTCAGTTCTATCTACTGCACAAAATAAAGCATTGACAGCTTTTGTGTCAAGACTTACTTGTTTCTTTTCATGGTCAGTATATTTGTCATGTGGTTTTTCAACCAAGTTCCTATCTACGACGATAGGAAGTGGCTTCTTATAACCGATAAGACAATTGACCATAATCAAAATTAAGTGACTTGAGATAAAAGCTCGTATATGTTTTCCAATACGTGTAGTTTATGACATCAAATAGGGGTGGCCTATGTGTAGACTGGCCTTCACCATTGCTAGTGTATAATAATGCCATTTCTCAAGCAGTTTTAGTCCAACTTTGAGAAACTTAGCTCTGATACCAATTGTAGGATCGATGGCACCTCTAGAGGAGGGTGAATAGAGTGTAGCGAAAGAAATATCCCTAATAAAAAATATACAGGTAAAGGCAGATAAAGACAAATACTTAAATGCAGTAACCTAAAGAGTAAGTAAATAGGGAGAAGAAAGCAATACGTAGACACCAAAATTTTATACTGGTTTTCCTCTGAGAGGACTAGTCCAGTCTTGAGTAATTTTGCTTGATGTTAAATCCACTATTTGAAATAGAGGCTACATCGTGTGCTTTACTCCGAAGGACACGATGACTTCTTACAACGTCGTATTTTTATCCGAAGTCCACGATCAAACTTTAACTTTGTCTGAAAAGCTTTTATACTCCAAGCTTGTACAACTCGAATACTCCTAATCGGAAACCACCGATACTTAGAAGAATGGGAGTTATCTTGGAAAATTGAAGATTAAAAAGCTCTTTGTAATAGGAAGGCTTTAGAATGAATAGAGAAGTTGAAGAATGAGACGAGTAAGTAAAATGAAAAATTCTTCTCTATTTATAGTAGATTTTGAACCAGAGTTCGGGCAGAACTCGGCTAGGGTAAACATTTAAATTTTTGAACATTGAAGATCCAAAAGACTAGAAAATGCTTCTAACTAGGAGTGATTCTAGGTGACCGAGTTCGGGGTGAGCTCGGCCCGAGTTCGACAACTAGGTTTTCAGGGTATTTTGGTTCAAAAAGGGTTTTTGGATGTTGGTTTGGTTTGGGATAAAAGATAGGTTTGTTTTTGTCAGAATAAGCTTCTAAATTGCTAGTGATTTCAACTCAAAAAATAATCTAGACTCAATAAATAAAAAATACAGAATAATAGAAAAAGTTTACTTGATGTTCTGCTGTGGTCTTCTGTAGTCATCATTGTAATCTTCTTGCTTCCCATATCAAAGTCAAAGTTTTAAGTCAATTATCGAAATCAGGTTGATCATGGCTACATGGGCCAACAAAGCACTTATAACAGGATAGAGAAAGATGGTAGGCGCATTCACCTTGCGTTGGTGCAAGGGTGAGTATGTCAATGTTGGTAAGAAGTTACGCCACAAAACAATACGAGATTTCTATATGTTGCCTGTATGCCTACGTGAATAAATGATAACATGCTTGCGCACCGTAAAATACATGCTTTATGCCATAAAACTGATCCTAAGGCACAGATAGAAAGATCACAACTTAAGTTGCATGATTCATATTTCTACTTAATGTCAGTTTAGCAAAGTGGGTCTTATCTGTACGCGAGAGGATTAGTACTGATCCCCCACCAGATTGCTTGCAAATGCAGGAAATGGATTGTCCGCAGTGGAGCTTCGCTTGAACGTGCTGAGACATAGAATGCCACACCGTTTTGAGGCGTGCGACCGCATTGACGCTCGAACTTGCAACAGGATGATGAGGCCGAGATATAGAAAAAATAATAGATGGAACGGTGAAATCCTTTATGGGCAAGAGAGAACTTGAGTGTTGTAAGCCAGTCTAGCATATTCATTTGGGCTATCAAAAGTATTTGTAATTCTTCTGCTTATTGAATAAAGAGAATTATTTTGTATACACTGTGTTACTCAAATGTTACTATGTTTCTTCCGCTGCTAATAATGAATCAAAGATAACCATTTTGTGAACCCGTCATCTTGTCTTATATGAGTGCAACTCCAGACTCGTACGACATTACGCCCCAGCGAGGATGATCGATTTGGGTTAAATCAAGCGAGGACGATCGATTCGGGTTAAATCATGCGACGTACGATTTTTCGGGTCGGGGCATGACAAATTGGTATCTGAGTTCTAGGTTCAATTTTCTCAGGACGCTTGTTTTATTTCAATTCCAAAAAGTTGCCTACCACCTTCGAAAGACTTTTGACTCTACTCGATGCCGCTTTGGATGTTCTATTAATGAGTCTAATATAAAGTCGCATAATTTTACTGCACGTGTTATAAAATTTACATGATGTTCGCTGAATATAGTCGTAAAATGTTTATTATATTGAGTGCAACAAGCCTTGAAATGTTTATTGCTACAAGTACAACAAGTCTTGAGTTGTGAATTGAGATGTTTGTTGTTGCAAGTGCAACAAGTTATGAAATATGAATTAAGATGTTTGTTGTTCATTGCAGCAAGTCGATATAAGAAATATTGGTTGCATCGATATAACAAAAGTTGGACGATATTTTGTTGCATAAATTACAACGAGTTGAATTGTGATTTGTACATTGTGAAAGAATATGAAAATTGATAATGAATGTGTTGAACAGATTCAAGTATTTGGCTTCAAATGTTGAAAATGAAATGTTGCACGAGGTGCAATGGGTGGAACTAAAATTTATAAATCGATAAGAACGAATCATTTCGGTAGCGCACCGAACTTGAGTTGGCAACATGTATACATTGGTCGAGTTGTGTCGAATTTTGATATCAAAATTTATGGTTGTTATCAGCATAATCACTGCGGAATAGCGAGTCCAAATAGATTGTTGATTCATACCGAGTATGATGCAAGAGAAACGACTTGATTTCTGAGTGGTATATGCTATACCACCTATGCGATGAATGACTCAATTCTGTGTGGTATATGTTATACCACTTGTACGATGGATTGCATCGACATGTTGTGTGAATTGCGAAAGGTTTGTCCATAATGGACGGGATAGTACCGAGACTCGATTGGAAAATTTGTACGACGGTATGTTGATACAAGTGTTCTTCGATAATCGGTTAGAACGATCGGGCATGGACTTGTGTCAATGAATGATACGTCGGACGAAAATTTATAAGTCGGTCGGATTACAGAAACTAGCAAAACGGATCGGCGGGATAGGAAACTTGAGGTTATAATCGGGTCGCACGACTTCCGAACTCGATAAAAATGTTGGTGTATGCGAATTGTAATCGGATCGCCAAAATTATGAACTCGATGAAATATTGGTTGATGCGAATAATCACGTCTAAGAAAATAGTTGGCTATGTTGCAACGATACTCATTGAGTACGACTGAAATACGTAAAACTTAGAGGGTATGATCGTATGACTTGAGTGTTCGATGTTAGATAATCGATAACTTGGTAACGCAATCAAAGTATAGCAGGATGCAACGAATCGAGAAACGATGTGATACGTATAGAAAAGTCCATTGTGCACTTGGATGTATGTGATTTGGGTTAAGTTGACGTTGATACAGATTCGAAGTCGCCCTTACGCTATCAAAATTGATATGCAAGAAAACGTAACCACGATAAGAGTATAAAACTGAGCGAGCCTATGATATCAAAATTTTTGTAAGTAACAATACGAGAATATCGAACTGGTTGATCGTAAACTTTGTGATTGATCAGGCAAGACTATAAAGTCATCGACGATTGTTTTGATGCGTATAGCCTATCGGGTGTTGACTTCGACTAGATAAAACTTGGACCCTAAATGAGTAGATGTTTCGTAAATTGTAGAATCATCGACAGTATTGCATGAATTACTCGAAGGATAGTTGTGCAGATAGAAATAATTTTGTTCGAATTTGGGTAGTCCCATAAAAATTGTCGAAACATGATTTGGCTCCGAAATAAGATATAACATGGTTCATATTAACTGTCCTTCGTTAATAATCCATAATTATCAAGCGCAGTTTCAGGACAGCTGACCCTAGAAGAATTGACCGCCAAATCGAAATAAATGTTACAGACCCATAAGATGACCCATATGATGCCGCATATGGAATTGCATCGAGAACAAATATAATGTAGTGAATATTGATGATAAGTCTAGGAGATCGAATAATTATTTCGGGAATTTAGGTAACAGCTTCGGTTGAGAATTTTATAGTCGTATTTTTAGAATTGGTCGAAAGAATGCTTGAATGATAATGTTGGTCGACGATCGAAATAGAAATTTCACAAACAAATTTGGTGATACGGATAGACAATTTGAGAAATTGTGCTATGCACGAGAGCGAGCGGTAAGAGAATAACTTTCGAGTTGTGTCGTTAGATTTGGATTCACCTAGAAATTAAGCTTGCATGAATCGAACTTATATTCGATGTTGCAAGACGAACAAATTGAAAATTTGGCTAGAAATTTCCTACTTGATAGGAATCGAACATAAGACGCGTCAAAGAAGACATTTGTAAAAAAGCGATCGTTGCCTTTGATCACTGCCAACTCGTGTAAAAAATTGTGTTAAAAAGACCGTTGCTTTCGAGCATCGCCAACTGAATCAAACTTTTTTGTCGAATAGATTGTGGCCTTTGTGTAATGTCTAGGTAAGTCACCTAGCGGACGTAGCCCTGAATATTGATGCATTTGCAAGTCAATAAAGGGAAATCGTATCGAGATGAATTGCAAAGTGAGACTTCAAAAATAGTTGGGCAGCGACTTCGAACGTAAGGAGCTGCGAAGGCTCGTTGCAATCGGATACGCGATGACTTAATGCGACGCATTGAATTGATGGTCCGTACAAAAATTAAGAAATAAGAAATACAATTTTGAATCGCGTCGCATGTCGTTACTTTTGTTGGATAATCACGTATGTATCGAATATGCATATGCAATAGAATTGTGAAAATGATCGCTAGAGATTAAGTTTGATCGGGAGTACAAGATGGCAAGTATTCGAGAACTGAAAATATACCTGTTAGCTTTGTTCTAATTTCCTACCAACTAAGCTTGGCTGAAATGCATATGTTGGTGGGATGCATAAAATATTTGTATGATCCATACTAAGTTGTATGATCTAAACGATAGTACGATAAGATCGTAAAACGATCTAGAGAAATACTTGGATTCAGTGTTGGTTTCGGTTCAATGATGAACCTTGTTTTGTGTGCTATATTATGTAATGTACCGCTCCGTACGGTACATTATGCTGAGTCGTTGACTCGAAGAGTTGTATTGACCCGAAGAACTATCGATACGAATCGATACAAGAGTTACGTTGATCCAAGAAATGCATCGAATCGTGTCACCCTCATTTCTCGTATTTTCCGTATTTCGTATTTATACTCGTATCTGGATTTTGGCATGTATTTTTATTTTTCTCAACTTGTGGAATTTCGGTATTTCTCGTATTTTGGGTTTTGTCATGGCTCAGTTTTAATTGGTTTGGGTTGGTTTGGTTTGGTTTAATGTGTATTGGAACACCTTAGCCTATGCTCCACCCTCAACACACCACATCCCACCCTCTTTAAAAACTCTACCAACACTCTCTATCTTCATTACTTCCTCCATTAAATTTCTTCTTCTTCTTCCTCCACCCAACTCTCCATACCCATAGGCAAGTTGCATCTTGCTATCACTTGAGGGCTACATTTTATTTGTCTAATAGCTTTATTAGCTCATTTCAAGCAACATTAGAACTTGTCATTTTCCATTTTGAGGCTTTAAATCTTGTAGATCTAAAAATTTATTATTTTTAGATTTGGTAGTTTTGATCTATCAAACTTTTTTGTTTTCAAGTTTTTATGGTTCCATATTGTAGAAATTTTCTTCTACCCAATTTTGACCTTTGAAAAGTTGGATTTGGACTTGTTTTGACCAAGTTATGAACTTTTGAAGCTTGGGTTTAACCATGGAGTTCTTGCTGGTTTCGAGAAGACCGTGAGCAGTGTGCCGAGCTTTTTAGCTTACGCCACTGAGCTGCGTGCGCCCTTTAGCGCAGCGTACGCAGACTTGGGTACGCTTCCTGTTGGAAGCGTGTCTCTTGCGTACGCAGACTTGGGTACGCTTCCTGTTGGAAGCGTGTCTCTTGTGTACGCAGAATTGGGTATGCTTCCTGTTGGAAGCGTATGTCTTGCGTACGCAGACTTGAGCGTGCCCTGGCCTTGTGCGTACGCAGCTCCCTTACGTGCGTGCTCTTGCGCGTACGCAGCTCTCCTGCGTGCGTGCTCTTGTGCGTACGCAGCTCCCTTTGCGTGCGTGCTCTTGTGCGTACGCAGCTCTCCTGCGTGCGTGCTCTTGTGCGTACGCAGCTCCCTTGCATGCATGATCTTGCGCGTACGCAGCTCTCCTGCGTGCGTGCTCTTGTGCGTACGCAGCTCCCTTGCGTGCGTGCTCTTGCGCGTACGCAGCTCTCCTGCGTGCGTGCTCTTGTGCGTACGCAGCTCCCTTGCGTGCGTGCTCTTGCGCGTACGCTGCCCCCTGCGAGCGCGCTCTTGCGCGTACGCTTCCTCCCGCACGCGCGCCCTTGCGCGTACGCTGCGTGACCCATGCACCCTGACCCCTTGCTTAACCCATTGGTTCTTGGAGTATTGGTTTTATTTCTCGACTTGGTTTCTCTTTTGTGGATTTGGTTTTCCTGAGATCTGTTCAACACAACATGACTATCTTGACCCGACACGGTCTAACACGGTTTTCAAGTGATTGTTTATGACTAGTACGGTTCTCGGGACTTTCTGTGGATTATGATCCTGGTATTCTCTGATCTCCTTGCTAGTGACCCAGTGGGGCGCACACCTAACTTGTAACTTGTAATTAATCCTTGTGACTTGATAACTTGATAGTGGCCCGTGGCGGCGCACTCCTGACTTGTAGCATGACTTGATAACTTAACGCTGTTGCGACAGCTAACTTGACACGCTAAGTGAATTCTTGACACCATGGGTGATTGTATTGAATGTGCTTGTGTAAGCAACCAGTCTTGTCTTGCATCATGTCTAGGATATGAATCGCTGGTTTCCCACGGTCAGGGATTCATACTGGATCTGGCTAGGTTAATGACTAGATGGATCAAGTAGTTCATGAACAATTTCCAGTTACCTGTTGACCCTTTGGTCCCGGCCTTATATATATATATATATATATATATATATATATATATATATATATATATACATGGGATTTGTTGCTATCCGTCGAGATGAGCGCACTTCCAGCCCGCCGTCGAGTGTGGTACCTTAGGACACATGTATCTTACTACAGTGTGTCTGCTATATCCTGCTATCTTTTTTTTTCTTGCTGGGACCACTCAGGTAGTAACAAACAGGTAACCGGACTTGGAATTCTCATTGCATCTTGCTAGTAACTAGGCCTGTGATAACCCTAGTTAGTTAAAGTAGCAAGCCGTACTTATCGCTTGGCCGTGATTGATCGTATGAGAATAACCTGTCTAGTCTTGTCTTGATTTCTGCACAAGAATTGCTACCTGTCATGATTTTCTTATATTTTGCCGATAAATGGTGGAAGAATCCAAGTTCCGTTCAGACGAAGGATTACAACCCCGGTCCTTGTTTGGTTTACGGGTTGTAACCTGGTTATCATGAATAGTCCCATGGTTATCTCATCGTATATCACATGTTATGTTTTTTTCCTTAATTCCTGTCTTTATTACCTTATTATTATTGTGCTAATTGCTGGTTTTGGTTCCTAAGTGAAGCCTCCTTTGTGGCACTTGCTCTTTCTGGGGTCTGACCCAGCTGTTTTGTATGGCCAGATACCGGAGCAGCAGCAAAGGATCTACCTGCTTTCCAGCTAGATGGTGACCACTAGAGGGAATCCTGGCAACGAGTGGGTTTCTTTCGTTCTCCCTACTGTAATTGTACATTATTCTTTTGAGGCATTTAGCCGACTGAGCACCTGTTAGCTCGATGCACTTTACCTTCTGTCTGCCTATGGGCTGTAAACATGATTGGCAACTCGAGGTTGATCATGTATGACTTAACTCTTTCTAGTCCTTACATTTTGTACGACTAGCTTCATGATCATCTGGATATAGTAATGTTTGGGAACGCCTTACAATTGTATATCTGGTGATCTGATATCTTGTTATTATCATTACTTGTTGAGATTGGGACATTAGGCTTGTTATTGACCCTAAGATGACTGATGGCTTGTAGATAAACCCTCATATTTCTAGACAGCCGTGACCGTATAGTGAGATAGATTTCATTTCATTATACGTAGCTGGCTATGTCCGCCCCCGCTTTCTCAGTATTTTGGTTCTGGGGCGTGACATGGTTTAAGTGGTGACCCATGCAGGTCTTGTCAATCAAGAAATGTAAGGGTTTACCAGATAGATATCTCAATCTGTACTCGCCTTTGATCTCCACTCGTATCTTATTATCTCCTTGGATCCCTGACTTGATAACATGCTTGCATTATTATTCTATCCTGGTCCTTCCTTAATATTCCTGATGTTATTGCTTCAGTGGCATCATTCCTGTTGACCAGCCAGAAGAAGTTCGGCCGGCAGACCAGCAACAACTAGAAGATCATGATCAGTCCTCCGCAGCTGCCTCCCGAGCCATGCCTTCTGGAGAACCAATGTCCCCAGTCCAGCCAGTTCAGCTAGCAGGGTCAGAGGATGGGGTCTTGATAGGGCTCATCCGTGAGTTGTTTGCATCTCAGGACCGTCGAGGTGATGCCTTGCAGCAAGCAGTACAAGATGCTATGAGCGAAATTGGTCCTCGAGGGAACAGTGCGGTCAATAATTTCAAGCGCCTGAACCCTCCCTTCTTCGATGGCAGCGAGGATGCTATTGCTGCAGATGCCTGGCTACATGACATTGAAGTTATCTTAGAGGCAGCCAGGACCCATGAAGCAGAGAAGGTGGCTGTGGTGCACCTGCAGTTACTAGATCTAGCCCGCAGCTGGTGGGCTATGCAAGCAGCGAGTTTAGGTACGCCTGTCATGTGGGCGGTATTCAGTGATATGTTTCAGACCAAGTACTTTGACGCAGTGGGTAGATATGACCTACAGACCAGGTTTAGTAATCTCAGGCAGATGAACAGGACGGTCGACGGATATGCGGCCGAGTTTTCAAGGTTGAGTCGGTTTGCTCCCACCTTGGTGGCAACCGAGCTAGACAGAGCACAGCGATTTCAGCAGGGGCTCCACTTGGAGATCATATTGGCAGTAGAGCAGTTCGAGCACAGAACTTTTGATGCCGTCTTGCGAGCAGCGAGGAGGCATGAGTACACTTCCCGAAGGATAGTGGACCGGACCGAGATCGAAAACGGTCTCACGACCAGATGAACCAATCCTCAGCACCGGCCCCGGCAGCTAGGGCCCTGACCATTGGAGCTACGAGAACAGATTCGGTTACCTCCTTACAGCATTCTGCCCCGACCTATCCCTAGCAGCAGAAGCAGAAGCGGCCTTTCGTAACGGGTTGTTCTCATTGCGGGAAGCCGGGGCATGTTGTTACTGAGTGCCGCAGAGCGCAGGGATTGTGCTTGGTTTGTGGTTCGTCGGACCACATGATGGGATCTTGTCCATTCAGAAACAGATCATCGTCGACAGTAACTAGTCCCTCGGTTAGGGACCAGCACCAGCACCAGAATCATCTCCAGTTCACCAACCCACAGCAGCTCCCGTTCCCGGTCCATTGCCGTCTCAACCCAGGCCTTCCAGCAAAGAGGCCACAACAGTTCGCCCAGGCCCAGGCCCTGATCCAGAATCGGCAGAGAGGTATCTGTGTCCTATTGTCTTGCTTTCCACCGTCGTTATGCGGGACAACATGTCATGTTTCATGTATCCTAATTACAACGATATATCCCGGCCCGAGCCATGTCCTAGATCATTCGAAAATGGTTATTGGTACCAACCTTTTCGTATGAGGAGAGGCCCGTATCCCTGTTTGACCAAAGAGAGAGACCTTAAGCGCAAGACTATCAGTTTAGTTCATGTTGCTTGAGTTCATCGCCTTGGGAGAGTCAAACGTGGGAGTGTGAGGATGATATCCGATCACGTTATCCCAATCGGTTTGGCTC
>JANAVB010019999.1:4620354-4746241 GCA_029216955.1 Iris pallida
CATGTATCCTAATTACAACGATATATCCCGCCCGAGCCATGTCCTAGATCATTCGAAATGGTTATTGGTACCAACCTTTTCGTATGAGGAGAGGCCCGTATCCCTGTTTGACCAAAGAGAGAGACCTTAAGCGCAAGACTATCAGTTTAGTTCATGTTGCTTGAGTTCATCGCTCCTTGGGAGAGTCAAACGTGGGAGTGTGAGGATGATATCCGATCACGTTATCCCAATCGGTTTGGCTCGTGAGGTGTAATATCTTCCTTATGCCTTGCACTTCGATTCCTTGTTTGCATGAATGATTGTATGATTGATTGGTAGCATAGATTGCTTGCGATAGTATAGCTGTCCGACATCTCTAGCCTCTTGATTAAATTCCGAGGACGGAATTCTTTTAAGGGGGTAGAGTTGTCACCCTCATTTCTCGTATTTTCCGTATTTCGTATTTATACTCGTATCTGGATTTTGGCATGTATTTTTATTTTCTCAACTTGTGGAATTTCGGTATTTCTCGTATTTTGGGTTTTGTCATGGCTCGGTTTTAATTGATTTGGGTTGGTTTGGTTTGGTTTAATGTGTATTGGAACACCTTAGCCTATGCTCCACCCTCAACACACCACATCCCACCCTCTTTAAAAACTCTACCAACACTCTCTATCTTCATTACTTCCTCCATTAAATTTCTTCTTCTTCTTCCTCCACCCAACTCTCCACACCCATAGGCAAGTTGCATCTTGCTATCACTTGAGGGCTACATTTTATTTGTCTAATAGCTTTATTAGCTCATTTCAAGCAACATTAGAACTTGTCATTTTCTATTTTGAGGCTTTAAATCTTATAGATCTAAAAATTTGTTATTTTCGGATTTGGTGGTTTTGATCTATCAAACTTTTTTGTTTTCAAGTTTTGATGGTTCCATGTTGTAGGAAATTTTTTTCTACCCAATTTTGACCTTTGAAAAGTTGGATTTGGACTTGTTTTGACCAAGTTATGGACTTTTGAAGCCTTGGATTTAACCATGGAGTTCTTGCTGGTTTGGAGAAGATAGTGAGCAGTGAGCCGAGCTTTTTAGCTTATGCCACTGAGCTGCGCGCGTTCTTTAGCGCAGCGTACGCAGACTTGGGTACGCTTCCTGTTGGAAGCATGTCTCTTGCGTACGCAGACTTGGGTACGCTTCCTGTTGGAAGCGTATGTCTTGCGTACGCAGACTTGAGCGTACCCTAGCCTTGTGCGTACGCAGCTCCCTTGCGTGCATGCTCTTACGCGTACGCAGCTCTCCTGCGTGCGTGCTCTTGTATGTACACAGCTCCCTTGCGTGCGTGCTCTTGTGCGTACGCAGCTCTCCTGCGTGCGTGCTCTTGTGCGTACGCAGCTCTCCTGCGTGCGTGCTCTTGTGCGTACGTAGCTCCCTTGCGTGCGTGCTCTTGCGCGTACGCTGCCCCCCTGCGAGCACGCTCTTGTGCGTACGCTTCCCCCTGCACACGCGCCCTTGCGCGTACGCTGCGTGACCCATGCACCCTGACCCCTTGCTTAACCCATTAGTTCTTGGAGTATTGGTTCTATTTCTCGACTTGGTTTCTCTTTTGTGGATTTGGTTTTCCTGAGATCTGTTCAACACAACACGACTATCTTGACCCGACACGGTCTAACACGATTTTCAAGTGATTGTTTATGACTAGTACGATTCTCGGGACTTTCTGTGGATTATGATCCTGGTATTCTCTGATCTCCTTGCTAGTGACCCAGTGGGGTGCACACCTAACTTGTAACTTGTAATTAATCCTTGTGACTTGATAACTTGATAGTGGCCCGTGGCGGCACACTCCTGACTTGTAGCATGACTTGATAACTTAACGCTGTTGCGACAGCTAACTTGACACGCTAAGTGAATTCTTGACACCGTGGGTGATTGTATAGAATGTGCTTGTGTAAGCAACCAGTCTTGTCTCGCATCATGTCTAGGACATGAATCCCTGGTTTCCCACGGTCAGGGATTCATACTGAATCTGGCTAGGTTAATGACTAGATGGATCAAGTAGTTCATGGAGAATTTTCCAGTTACCTGTTGCCCCTTTGGTCCCGGCCTTATATATATATATATATATATATATATATATATATATATATATATATGGGATTTGTTGCTATCCGTCGAGATGAGCGCACTTCCAGCCCGCCGTCGAGTGTGGTACCTTAGGACACATGTATCTTACTACAGTGTGTCTGCTATATCCTGCTATCTTTTCCTTTTCTTGCTGGGATCACTCAGGTAGTAATAAACAGGTAACCGGACTTGGAATTCTCATTGCATCTTGCTAGTAACTAGGCCTGTGATAACCCTAGTTAGTTTAAAGTAGCAAGCCGTACTTATTGCTTGGCCGTGATTGATCATATGAGAATAACCTGTCTAGTCTTGTCTTGATTCCTGCACAAGAATTGCTACCTGTCATGATTTTCTTATATTTTGCCGATAAATGGTGGGAGAATCCAAGTTCCGTTCAGTCGAAGGATTACAACCCCGGTCCTTGTTTGGTTTACGGGTTATAACCTGGTTATCTGAATAGTCCCATGGTTATCTCATCGTATATCACCTGTTATGTTTTTTCCTTAATTCCTGTCTTTATTACCTTATTATTATTGTGCTAATTGCTGGTTTTGGTTCCTAAGTGAAGCCTCCTTTGTGGCACTTGCTCTTTTTGGGGTCTGACCCAGCTGGTTTTGTATGACCAGATACCGGAGCAGCAGCAAAGGATCTACCTGCTTTCCAGCTAGATGGTGACCACTAGAGGGAATCCTGGCAACGAGTGGGTTTCTTTCGTTCTCCCACTGTAATTGTACATTATTCTTTTGAGGCATTTAGCCGATGAGCACCTGTTAGCTCGATGCACTTTACCTTCTGTCTGCCTATGGGCTGTAAACATGATTGGCAACTCGAGGTTGATCATGTATGACTTAACTCTTGCTAGTCCTTACATTTTGTACGACTAGCTTCATGATCATCTGGATATGTAATGTTTGGAACGCCTTACAATTGTATATTTGGTGATCTGATATCTTGTTATTATCATTACTTGTTGAGATTGGGACATTAGGCTTGTTATTGACCCTAAGTGACTGATGGCTTGTAGATAAACCCTCATATTTCTAGACAGCCGTGACCGTATAGTAAGATGGATTTCATTTCATTATACGTAGCTGGCTATGTCCGCCCCCGCTCTCCAGTATTTTGGTTCTGGGGCGTGACATCGTTTAAGTGGTGGCCCATGCAGGTCTTGTCAATCAAGAAATGTGAGGGTTTACCAGATTGTTGTCTCAATCTGTACTCGCCTTTGATCTCCACTCGTATCTTCTTATCTCCTTGGATCCCTGACTTGATAACATGCTTGCATTATTGTTCTATCCTGGTCCTTCCTTAATATTCCTGACGTATTGCTTCAGTGGCATCATTCCTGTTGACCAGCCAGAAGAAGTTCGACCGGCAGACCAGCAACAACAAGAAGATCAAGATCAGTCCTCCGCAGCCGCCTCCCGAGCCATGCCTTCTGGAGAACCAATGTCCCCAGTCCAGCCAGTTCAGCCAGCAGGGTCAGAGGATGGGGTCTTGATAGGGCTCATCCGTGAGTTGTTGCATCTCAGGACCGTCGAGGTGATGCCTTGCAGCAAGCAGTACAAGATGCTATGAGCGGAATTGGTCCTCGAGGGAACAGTGCGGTCAACAATTTCAAGCGCCTGAACCCTCCCTTCTTCGATGGCAGCGAGGGATGCTATTGCTGCAGATGCCTGGCTACATGACATTGAAGTTATCTTAGAGGCAGCCAGGACCCCTGAAGCAGAGAAGGTGGCTGTGGTGCGCCTGCAGTTACTAGATCTAGCCCGCAGCTGGTGGGCTATGCAAGAAGCGAGTTTAGGTACGCCTGTCATGTGGGCGGTATTCAGTGATATGTTTCAGATCAAGTACTTTGATGCAGTGGCTAGATATGACCTACAGACCAGGTTTAGTAATCTCAGACAGATGAACAGGACGGTCGACGGATATGCGGCCGAGTTTCAAGGTTGAGTCGGTTTGCTCCCACCTTGGTGGCAACCGAGCTAGACAGAGCACAGCGATTTCAGCAGGGGCTCCACTTGGAGATCATATTGGCAGTAGAGCAGTTCGAGCACAGAACTTTTGATGCCGTCTTGCGAACAGCGATGAGGCATGAGCACTTCCCGAAGGATAGCGGACCGGACCGGAGATCGAAAACGGTCTCACGACCAGATGAACCAAACCTCAGCACCGGCCCCGGCAGCTAGGGCCCTGACTATGGAGCTACGAGAACAGATTCGGTTACCTCCTTACAGCATTCTACCCCGACCTCATTATTATTATTATCGGTATTATTTTATTTTTTAGTATTAATGTTATTATTATTATTATTATTATTATTATTATTATTATTATATATTATTATTATTATATTATTATTATTATTATTATTATTATTATTGCTTCTAAGATTTTATAAAAAAATATTAAAATTTATTTATTTGTATTATAGGTGGTATATATATATATATATATATAATATATATATATATATATATATAATATATATATTATATATATATATATATATACACCTATAATATATACCATATATTATATATATATATAATATATATAATATATATATATATATATATATATATATATATATAGTATATATATAAAAACCTATAATATATCATATATATATATATTATATATAGATCTATATATGGTATATATTATAGGTGTTATTATATATATATATATATATATATATATAATATATATATATATAATATATATATTATATATATATATATATATATATATATATATCTAATATTTATTTTTTTTTTTTTTTTTTTTTTACCATATATATATATATATATATATTATATATATATATATATATATATATATAAATATTATTATTATTTTTTTTTTTTACCATATATATATATATATATTATATATATAATATATATATATATATATATATATATATATATATGGTATATATTATAGGTGGTATATATATATATATATATATATATATATATATATATATATATAATATATATATATGGTATAAAAAAATATATATATATATATATGGTATATATTATAGGTGGTATATATATATATATATATATATATATATATATATATATATATATTTTTTTTTTTTTTTTTTTTTTTTTTTTTTTTTTTTTTTTTGGGGGGGCCCGGGGGGGGGGGGGGGGTCCGGGGGTGGGAGGGTAACCCGGGGGGAGGGGGGGGGGGGGGGCCGGGGGGGGAAGGTGTAGGCACGGGGTCGCACCGAGGCCGCGGCCAAAGGCCGCCCAGCCACCTCGGGACGAAGGGGGGGCTCGAACCTAGCCCACCGCTAGGGGAGCCCCTCCACTTAACCACAAGGGCTAAGCCCGCCTACAATGGTATATATATATATATATATATATATAATATATATATATATATATATATATATATATATATATATATATATATATATATATATACCACCTATAATATATATATATATATATATATACCACCTATAATATATATATATATATATAATATATATATATATATATATATATATATATATATATATATCACCTATAATATATATATATATATATAATATTATAGGTGATATATATATATATATATATATATATATATATATATATATATATATATATATATATATATATATATATATATATATATATCACCTATAATATATATATATATATATATATATTATAGGTGATATATATATATATATATATATATATATATATATATATATATATATATATAAATTTTGGGAAATGGAAATTTTTTACAAAATAAATTTGGTAGTTATACCTTAATTGTGTATAGGTGTAGGAGCGTAAAAGTGCTTCACAGAATGAGTCAAAGTGATTGATCATTCTACTCAAATTGATCTACTTTACGCCGCAGGGAGGTTAAACACTTTACGCCTAAGACAAGGCGAATCGCTTTTACGTCTAAAGCAGCCAGGGTCAAGACATTGGTTTTACGCCTAAAGATAGGCTAACCCTCCTTTTACGCTGGACAAAGCTGTCAAAATCTCGTATTAATGCAAAGTATGACATGAAGATATTGATGATGGCATATACCACAGATTTCGAAGGGATTTGTTTTATACAGAGACCAATGTTGTCGTTTAGCTACTTTACGCTCACAACTATAGCTTCTTTTACGCACGGAGATTATATGAGTTTTTACGCTCGAAAGTCGACGTGTGCGTAAAGTCTATTTGGGCTACTTTATGCTCAAGGTTATTCAATAACCACTTTACGCGGGAAATCTATGACATGGCTGTTTTACGCCTAGTCCACTGCTTTACGCTCAGAGTACATTGGGGTTGTTTTACGCCCTATTCTTCTTCACTAGTTGAGAACATGGTCTGCCTACATGGCTTTCATGCCACACATCTCGAAGAACGTGTGTACGTGCATCCTATTCTTACTAAAATGATGGGACACATGTCAACATATACAGACGATGACTTCGGTCGTGGGTGGCAGTTGTTAGCGTAAAGACGGAACTTTTGCTGAGTTTTTACGCACAAGAGCCCAAGTCTATAAATAGACTTATTTTCTCAGAGACACACACACAGAGAGACAGGAGAAAAGACATAGAGATTAGAACTCAGAGATTTTGATTCTCTAGAGCATTCTTCTTCAACCTTTCTTTCAGAACAGAGTGAAGCAAAGCAGGAAAGCATTTGGCCTCGCCATCAGTGCCCAAGTGCGTCGATACCTTTCTGGTGACTTAGTTCTTCAAAGTTGTTCATCATCAAGCAGCGATCTTCATCATCATCGTATGGTCCAAGAAACAAAGTGATCATTTACAGATCAGACTTCTACAACAATACTTTCCTAGAATCAAATTTGTACTTTTTGTACTCTTCCTCGTTTTATTTTCAAAATTCGATTTCCAGGCATTTTGTTAAGTGAAACAAAAATGGCGACTCTGCTGGGGAAGACCTTCTCCTCTGACGAGGAGGCAATTGCTCAATACGATGATGTGTCGATTGGATCGACAAAGAAGACTCTGGTTGTACACTTCGACCAGACTGTTTATGAAGGGATGCTCCGAACTGGGGGTGGTTCTCGCTACTCCAATGTTCAAAAATCTCGCAAAGCACGAAAAGTTTGGATTCCTAAATCCAAAATAGCTTCTGATCTCTCTGTTGCTGCTAGTGGCAAGGGAATTCTTCCCACTTCTGTCGTAGGGGCTCCCGTTCGTAACGAGGCAGTCCTTACTTCAGAATTGCACTCAAAGTGTGACGATTTATCTCCCGTTTTTAACGGTAAAGATAATCAGGTTTCACGTCCACTGCATAAGAACCAGGTTTTACGCTCAGTGGGTAAAAACCAACTTTTACGCTCAGTACATAAAGATGAGTCTCCCATTTGTAATAGGGCAGATTCTAACGATTGTGCTTCTGGGTGTAAGAATCAGTCTCCCGTCGGTGACGTGGTAGGCTCAAATAAATTATGTTCCTCACGTAAAACAAAATCTTCCGTCTGTGACGTGGTAGATAACCAACTTTTACGCTCTACACGTAAAGATAAATCTCCTGTCTTTGATAGTGTAGATAAAATTTGCAATGATGTTTTTACATCTAATGTGAATGTACCTAAATGTGTGCAGCATAAAAATGTTGTTGGTAAAGCTTCAGTTCTACACCAACAGCCTTCTTATACTGTTCTACGCAAAGTACCAAATCTACAAATTACACGCAATAAAAATGGAGTCCTTCGTGCTAAAAAATCTCAAGATTTACGCAAACAACTCCAAACGCGTAGAAATGTACAATTTGGTTCTGCGAATGCAGCCAATAATCTTCTTTATACACAGGAGACTAAACGCTTTTCTACCCCAAATATAATAAAGAAGACTACTCCCTCCACTCCTTCTGACTTACGTGAATTGCTAATGCAAAAACGTAAGAATAGACAATCTCCGGTGACATTTCCCCAAGAAAAACATCATTGTGATTGTCACCAGGTTGTAATCAATTGTTGTTGTTCGGCTTCAAAACGGTCAGTTTTTGATCGATTGAGTTTTAATGTGTCTCAACAACAAACTGAAGACCAAGAACATGAGTTGTCATATATGTCAGTGAACATGGCATCTCATACTAACAGAGGACGACGTCCAAGACAAAATACGTCCCAAACCCCAGGTCAGCAACAGTTCAACAGACTTCTTGATTCTTTTGAGGGAGTATATCAGAACACTCGATCAAAAAGACAAAGACAAATGCAGACTTCTGATTCAGAAGCTAGGGGTACTCAATCTTTTGAGTCCGAGACTGACAGTGTCGATTCATACTTCTATACTGATCTTTCTATATCTTCAAGAGAAGTTGAATCCTACGCTGTTGGAGATGAACCAGAGACCTCATCTATTAATACAGAACAGCGTCTCACTACCGTTGAGAAATCATTGAAAGACATGCTTAACATGGTGCAAAACATGCATTAGATAATATTGAATCAGCAAACTGCTCAGCCGACAGTAATAGCACCAGTACCAGTAGCAGCACAAACTCAAGATAGTCAAGGGGTTGATATACCTTTGAATGTTCAGGAGCCTGCTGTTAATTAAAATTCTGCTTCTCCAGATCCTATTATTCCAGAAGATGTACCATCTCCGGTGGGGATTACGGTATATCCAACAACTACTCAATCAAATGTGCTTCCACAAACTAGTGAGGCCATTCAAGCAGTGCGTGAACTCAAGGCACAGTTTGAAGTCTTGAGGCACAAGGATCAACTCCAGAGGTTAGGGATTAAGCAACCTTATCCTCCTCATTGGAATGATGTACCCTTTCCACCAAAATTTAAGCCACAATCCATGGTATTATTTGATGGGAGAGCTTCCCCTAGTCAATATATCATTATTTTGATATTATGACTGTACATCTGCAGAAAAATGATGCTCTTCTCACTCGAGTGTTCATTGGTTGCTTGACGGGTTCGGCTTATGATTGGTATCGAAGTTTACCCGACAATTGTATTTCGTCTTTCGATGAATTTAAGGCAATGTTTCTCTCCCGCTTCTATGAAGGAGGTATGGACATGAACATGTCCTCCTTGATAGAAATCAAGCAAAAGGAGAAAGAAGATACTCGGACATTCATTGAACGTTTTCGACAAGCTACTTTAAAGATGCCTCCTGGCATGCCAGATTCAGCACTCATTGATACATGCAAGATGAATCTGCGACCATCTATTGTTGTTTTTACGGGTTCTCAATTCACAGATTGGGCTTCGTTCATCATAGCAGCAGTTTCTGCCGATACCAATGGTAGGTTGGCTCGTGAACATGGGATGATTTTCGTCTCAGATGATAGAGGAAAGAAAAGTAATCCTGGTAATAACCCCGGTAATCGTAATGTGAAAGAAAAAGATACCCTCATGGTTAATCTTTCCAAGAATAAAACGATACCGAATAGTCAAAAATCTTCCAGGCCAAAGGAAGAATACTCTTTTGATGAGAGTGACATTCCAGGGATATTTCAATGTCTGGTGAAGAGTGGCAAACTTCAGATTCCAGAGCCAAAGAGGCCTAATGAGGTGAATCTAACTGACAATCCCAAATATTGTATCTATCATAGATACATTAATCTACCAGTGCTTGCTATGTCCTGAAGAAAAAAATCCAGGAGCTGATAAATGGCGGTGCTATCGCCTTAACTAATGACGACCATACGGTTACAACCAATATGGTTTCTCTTCAATTCAGGGATTTTCCTCCACAGCAAGTAGCAGATGGAATCATCCCAATCCCGAAGGCGACGATGAAGATTGTGAATATCCCGCCTCCTAGAGAAGAAAATGACGGATTGCTGCCTCTTACCTTAAAAAATGGTGAAATTATGTGGATACATCCTGACTTAATACCTGAATTGGAAAATGAAAGTAAAACTTCAAAATCCAAGAAAGATAAGAAAGTCAAAACCTGCAACATGATCTCTTATGTTATTCCAGATCCCGACGATTCAGATTACCTATGGGATGGCACTCCTTTGGAAGATAGACTAAGAGGATTGAACATATGTCCTCCAAGTCTAGCTCCTCCTACCAAACTCAAGCTTACTCATCAGCAGTGGTTAGCTATGAATAGTGTCCCTTTATACCGGGCACAACAAGTCTTCGCTGCTTACGAAAAAGCTCCTACAGGGATTTTTCCTCGTATCCCGAATCCTTCTCCTTCTGGAGTTACAGAGACATCTATTCCTCATTCTCCTGTAGATACAGAGATCTCTTCTTCTTCCTCTGTGGAACCATTTGTTAAAAGTCTGCTGTCCATTCATCTATACAGTCAGCTATCTGTCCTTCTCATAAAGAAAATGGGTTATGACTTTCAGAAGGCAGAAGGTTTGAATTATGATAAAGGAATACGACTTCCTTTATAAATTCAAAATCAAAAATCTACTATTGAATTGGGTTCTGAAATTCCTCACAATAAACCTTACAAGAAAAATGCTAAAGGAAGGAAGATTAAATCCTGTAATATGGTACTTCCTTCTCTTGAGTTTGAAGAAGAAACTTTTACTGGTACAAGATCTGGGAAGGAGTACCACAAAGATTATGAGGCATCTTCCAAAGAAGCAGAAGATGCAGTAGAAACATTACCAGCTCAACCTTCTCCTGTTCCTGCTAAACCCTCGGTGGTTGAAAAGGGGAAACAGAAAGCAGTACGTTTTGACGTTCCATTGAAGTCTGCTTCCAGTCAGGGGGTGGTGATGAAACCTTACAAATTTGATATTCTAGCTCAGTTAGCCAATAATCCGGCTAGACTATCCATATTTGAACTGCTTCGTCTTTCTAGAGAAAGCAGGGAGACTTTGAGTGAAGCTCTACTTCAGGCAGATTCATGCTTGGCTCAACTCAAGAGTCCTGATAATACTCCAGTTTCGTGTCCGCGATGTCATAGTGTGATGGAAGCAATTCCCAATATCACCTTCACACAAGAAGATATGCTGTTGAAGCATAACAAACATGACAGACTTCTGTGCTACACTGGGTATATTAGATCTACTGAAATTGACAGGATTTACATCGATCCTGGGTCGTCAATTAGGATAATCCTTCAAAGTATGCTAAGACCCCTGAGGATTCCTACTAGTGACCTGACTTACACTAGTACTACGATAGTTGGATTTAACTCTGGCAAGAGTAAATCACTGGGGAAGATTCGTCTGAAGATTCAGATTGGCGATCTGCGAACTATGGTAACCTTCTATGTTATCAACTCATATGTATCCTACATTATTCTTCTTGGAAGACCGTGGATTCATGAACACAATATTGTGCCTTCAACTCTCCACCAATGCTTCAAGTATGTGGATTCTCAAGGAGTTGTAAAGACTGAATTTGATGATATCAATCCCTTCAAGGGTGTTGAAGCCTATTTTTCTGATTCAAGGCTTTATAAACAAGAACATGTGAAAGAGATATCAGAAATAGCTGAAGATCAATCTTTTATTGAAGATCAGTCTATTAATGAAGATCCGCCAGAAGAACAACCTTTGAAGATCATAGTCAAGGGACGAATCCAATCCCAATCTGTCAATGATCAACCTTTGGTAATCAAGGTTAAAGGAAGAACTCAAGCTTCATCTGAGGAATCAGTAAATGTTCCTACTAAGAGCCAAGTTCAACCTTTTTTGATTAAGGTCAAAGGGCGTACCTCTTGTACGAATGATCCAGAACCACCATTGATTGTCAATCTTGGCAAATCTACGCAGAAGACGGATAATGGTCCACTGATGATTAATCCGAAGCATAGCAGTCAAATCGTAAATGATGTAAATATTGATCATTCTGTACTTTTTGATATCAATGAAGATTTCCTTTTCGAGTATATGGCTGCCAAGTTTATTGAAAGAAGGACTTTATCTTCTGATAATCAAAGTCATCAATCTAAAGGCAACATAGAACCAGAAGAAGCTTTATACATCAACTATAAAGAAAATTCCTTTCCTCTTCAGGTTGATGTTGGACCTTATGCTCAAAATTTCTTAACATCTTCTCCTTATCTACTTCCGGTAGTTACCCAATCACAAGCTTGTGTAACTTATAGACGTCATGAAGAATCTTATTTCGTGGTTTCGTCTGATAAGAAAAACAAGCGCCAAATCGTTTTTGGCTTGGCTAGAAATATACTTGTTGCTCAGACAGACGATCTGAAAGATAAAGATAAAGGAAGAATCCGAATTGACAAATATAGTCAACAATCTATCAAGATCATTCAGAATATGGGATATGATTTGAAGACTATGCGAGGTCTCAATCAGGGCAAAGGTAGACGACTCCCGTTATGTGGTGATCCGTTTTACCAGAAGACTCGTCATGGATTGGAATATGATCCATCCCATATGTTTAATGACGATATACAAAAAGAATTCTCTTCTAATTCCTCACAATCATCTGATTCAGAAGAAAACCAATTCGTTGAATCGGATATATCTCGTTCCTCATATGATGAATTCGAACGTGTATCTTCAACTTTCCATTAGGATTTATTCCTGAGTTGACCTCCTTTCCTCTCCCATAAAATAGGTTAGGTCATCCACTTCTTTTATCGATATTTGACATATATACTCATGACATCTGTCTCCTTATTCCCCAGCTACCAAGGTTTGGTTAAGCTGGTTTCTTGTCTCCTGGGAGAGGGATTCTAAATCTTCTATTTTATCAACTGATTAAAAAATGGGATTCGTTATTTATCATGTCTTCATGACCTCTGAATGAATATTAAATCCACTTACTTTCCTTATCTATCATTTCCATCTGACCTCTGCATAGATATTAATCTACTTTTCTTTGAGTTCTTACGTACTGTCATGTCCATATTACCTCTGATAGTATTGTATACTCTAAAAACAGAAAACAAAATTTCATTATCTATCATGTCCATATCACATCCAGATAGATACAAATCATTGAGCATAGAAGACTTATCATTTCCATTCCCATATCATCAAAAAAGTCTATTACATTTCTTAGACTTTCTTACAAGTTATAATGGAAATCTATTACATTCTTGGATTTTCATTCTATACACACAACGATAGCCTAATGGAGATCTATCTCTTCTTTGGATCCTCTTCATCGGATTCGTTGTTGGTGTCAATTCCTTGCTGTTTGAGCCTCTGCGGCGACCAGAACAGTAGGAATCAAACTCTGGTCTTCTCTCTCAGACGAGAGGAGAATCCCAGAGTATGGCAGCCCAAAGACGTGTTGCTGCCAATACAACTGGTGGAGGAGTGGCGGCCTCTCAAAGGAGATAGGAATGTATCCAGCATTGGGATACAATTCCTAGTCCTGCCGTGAAAGGAACTCTACTACCCGATTTCTCGGGATAGAATTGACTCCACCATCCAACTCTCCGTGTATAAAGGCTCCTCCTACCAACAGAGGAAGACCCTTCTATCTCACGAAGAGTTCTGAGTTGTCTGATTTGCGCGTCAAAAGCGCATGAGCTCCCTGATGTTGATGCCAGAAGTACGCTCTTCACAGTGTCAAAGTCACCAATGCCGGTTATGGAAAAGCTCTTTAGCCAAACTTCTGCAGAAAACAACAAAGAAGAAGTGTTTTAAACAGAAGTACCATCAGATACGTATGAGACGCTAACTATAAACAAAAATAGATGCTCATGCGTCTTGTCTTATCTTCAACAGACTATAAGGCATTTTACGCCAGTGTCTCAGGTATACCACTATTCAGCAAGGCTTTTTACGCTAGCGCTTCAGCAAGGCTTTCACGCTAGTGCTTCAGCAAGGATTTTATGCTAGTGCTTCAGCAAGGCTTTTACGCCAGTGTTTCAGGTGTACCACTATTCTGCAAGGCTTTTACGCCAGTACTTCAGAACTTCAAAGCCAGATAATTGTTTACGATCAGACTTACCACTTAGGTCAAATGGTTTGGCTCTAATAGTGGATGAATCTGCATCTGGTGATTGGGCGTACAAAGGAACGCCATTGGAAAGCATCGCCATTGTCATTTGTTGGAGAACGACATTGCGAAAAGTTATCTTCAGAGGAATGAGAATGAGAATATATGAAACATTCTCGGCTATTTATAAAGACTGAAGAAACTGTTGGGAGTCTATTTCGGGAAAAGATCCTATTGAAAGGCTCTCGTGACCACAAGACAGACGCCACGTGTCAGTTTGTTTCTTGGGAATGAACAACCATAGAAGCAGTCAAAAGAAGTGTTGAACAGTTCTATGTACCAACAGATGAGATTAACATCAAAACTTTATTTATGAAAAGGGAGGAGTGGACCCCTACATATAAGAGAGTCGCAATACATGGAATATCATTTTCTCTCTCCTTCGTTGGGTTGACGAAGGGAGGCACCTAACTCGTACATGTTGCGAATTCCGGAGCGACGCATCAGATTCAAAAATGCTTCTGCATCTCCTGAGCCCTCATATGCAGTCGGGAGACCACCATCGATACGACTGAAGACTGCTGGAGTTAATCCAAAACACTCTACAAAGTTGCGTGCTCGCTCAAAGTCAATCCTTGAGCCCGAAGCCTCTTCATTGTTAATCTCCTTCTTTGGCGCCATGTCACTATGGAGATGAATGACATGAGTGAAGAATTTCTCCTCATTTATATGGTTAAATCAACTCTCCATATTCCTCATTGGAAATTGTTCATTATTAATGCAAACTCGGGGAAGTGAAAAGGCGTTCGAAAGTTTCGAGAAGAAAATTCATTGTGACGGTTAAATGTTGACCGACACTATTTAATGATATTTTATGCCGACTGTTGGATATCCCCGCTTTTACGCGGATGACTGTTGCGTATCCCTAATTTTACGCTGACTGGTCAAATCTTAACTTTTACGCTGATGTTCAAAGTGTTTCGAATTATGAAGACATTCGAAAACTTTGAAGGGGGCCTTGTAGGAGCGTAAAAAGTGCTTCACAGAATGAGTCAAAGTGATAGACCATTCTATCAAATTGATCTACTTTACGCTACAGGGAGGTTAAACACTTTACGCCCAAGACAAGGCTAATCGCTTTTACGCCTAAAGCAGCCAGGGTCAAGACATTGGTTTTACGCCTAAAGATAGGCTAACCCTCCTTTTACGCTGGACAAAGCTGTCAAAATCTCGCATTTAATACAAAGTCTGACATGAAGACATTGATGATGGCATATACCACAGATTTCGAAGGGATTTATTTTATACAGAGACCAATATTGTCGTTTAGTATGTGGACTGAGCTACTTTACGCTCACAACTATAGCTTCTTTTACGCACGGAGATTATATGAGTTTTTACGCTTGAAAGTCGACGTGTGCGTAAAGTCTATTTGGGCTACTTTACGCTCAAGGTTATTCAATAACCACTTTACGCGGGAAATCTATGACAGGGCTGTTTTACGCCTAGTCCACTGCTTTACGCTCAGAGTACATTGGGGTTGTTTTACGCCCTATTCTTCTTCACCAGTTGAGAACGTGGTCTGCCTACATGGCTTTTATGCCACACATCTCGAAGAACGTGTGTACGTGCATCCTATTCTTACTGAAATGATGGGACACGTGTCAACATATACAGACGATGACTTCGATCGTGGGTGGCAGTTGTTAGCGTAAAGACGGAACTTTTGCTGCGTTTTTACGCACAAGAGTCCAAGTCTATAAATAGACTTATTTTTCTCAGAGACACACACACAGAGAGACAGAAGAAAAGACAGAGAGATTAGAACTCAGAGATTTTTGATTCTCTAGAGCATTCTTCTTCAACCTTTCTTTCAGAACAGAGTGAAGTAAAGCAGGAAAGCATTCGGCCTCGCCATCAGTGCCCAAGTGCGTCGATACCTTTCTGGTGACTTAGTTATTCCAAGTTGTTCATCTTCAAGCAGCGATCTTCATCATCATCGTTTGGTCCAAGGAACAAAGTGATCATTTACAGATCAGACTTCTACAACAATACTTTTCCAGAATCAAATTTGTACTTCTTGTACTCTTCCTCGTTTTATTTTCAAAATCCGATTTCCAGGCATTTTGTTAAGTGAAACAATAGGTACAAATACTATTTGTATATGTGTGCAGCAAACATTTGTTAAATATATGTTAAACTTTTATTTCATTAGAATTTTTTTACATTTAATTAGGGTTTGGTTATGTTCATAAGTACCTACATATGTATTTAAGTATATATATACTAGTGTCATGGCACATGCGTCGCGTGTGCAATATAATTTTTATTTTATTACAATTGTATCGTACGTGTTAAATCTTAGCTAGAAGAGGTGGAAGTTCAAAAATACTTTCTTTATCATTAATAATATTTTAATATAAATTTGCATATTTAAAAAATGTTTTCAAGTTTAAAATCCAATTCATAAGATAAAGTATAATCAAGATAGTCTCTTATAAACTTAAATTATTTCCAGTAAACTTAAATTATTTAAGTTAGATGTGTCAAAGTATAATATATGGAAGTTAAAGAAATACTTTATTATCATTAATAAAGAAAATTAAATTAATTTTTTTGTAAAATCCAATTCATAAGCTAAGCTATAATCAAGATACTCTCTTATCAACTTAAATTATTTCAAATTATGTATAAAAATATGATCATTAGGACATCCCATTTTACATTTGTACTAAAAATGCAAGTAAATAAAAGTTTGTGCTCTCAAAATCACATATACATGCTAACTTGTCAACTATATATGTCAAAGTTAATTATTACCAATAATTCACTAAACTTTATAATTCATGATTCAATGAATCCTATGAATATTTTTTACTTACAGTTCTTTTATGACACATGATTAGAGAATTAATATTCTATATAATGCTTCCATGACATAATTAAAAGTCGATAATGTAGATTCTAAATTGTGTCATTTGTCACCCAATTAAGTACATTGTTTGAAGGGTCAACTGCAGTTGTTACCCTTTTTAAAAAGAAACTGAACTCCTCTTCAGACTATCTGAAGAAAGTTTTCTTTTCTCTTGGATTTCCTCAAAATTTATTTAAAAATAAAAAAATGGGAGTGGAAAGAAAGCATGGGTTTGTAAATATGTAAATTAGAATAATTATAGCTTAATATTCAAATAACAAAATCTATTATGCCCTACAATCAGGAACATAAAAGAAATAAGAAATCAAACTTCAGAGCAGCAACTAAAAAAAAATTCAGAGCACCAAATAAAAATAAAGAAACTAAATAAGAAACCGACCTGCGAGGACCGAGACGACTTTGCGGTGGACTTCTTCGATGGGTCCACTGGAGGTAAAACCTTCACCATTTTCACCATTTGCTCATCTGCACTTAAATAAACACCCAAAAGATCCACAAACAAAATTTAAAACTTAAACTTTTCCACAAAACAAAACAATAAAACTCCAATACCATCAAGGTCGAACCTTGACCCTTCTCCTCGAATGTAGGGCCATCATTCTCCAGTGAATCTGTCGCCACAGCCTCGTAGGCTTCTCCTCGTCTTTCGCAATCGTCGCCACCAACTAAAAAATTTATCCGTAATCCTAAACACAATCAATACCTAAATGCTAAAATCTATCGAAAATAACGAAAACGAAGAAAATTTTTGGACCTTGACGTGCTTCCTGGACCTGGACCCGGACCCGGAGACAAAAGAGAAGATGAAGAAGAAGAGTCACTCCAGTTTTTGCTTTTTCTTTCAGGATATTTTTTCCCCAAATCCTTGTATTAGAACCTTACATTTGACGTCTTTGGAAAATGAGAGCAAAAGGTGATTGCACATATGGAGGTTACTAACGGTTTTAAAGAATTTAATTAGTGGATATGTAAATGACGATATTCTTCCAAAATAATTATACTTTCATACCTAAATATCATAGAACTCTATATAATCCAAATACCCCCGGTATTTGGATTATATAATGGGGAAATTTATAAAATGCCTAAAAAACGAAAAGTTTTATGAAAAACCCACCGCGCAATAACATTTCATTGCGTGCCCAGAATTAGGAAAAAAATATCTAAAGAGGGTTCCGAATGACCGTTTTGTCCTTCTAATTTATTGAAAACACCCACGAAACTACTCTTAAAAAAAGTTTTGATACTTCATCTTCTTCCATACGCTGCTCACTTTCGAATCTAGGTTTTATCCTCAAAAATCTTCAAAAACTCGTCGAAAAATTTTGGAAAGACTGAGACAAACGGCAAAAGTGCTAAAACGGACGTCCAAACATCATTTTTTGTGATTCTAAAATTTTGGAAGGCCGTCTAACGGAGACAAACCGGGCCTCGTTTCGACCTTCCAGTCAAAAGTTATGGCCCTTCAAAGTTTCAACTGACCATAAAATACAGGAGAATGGACATTCTTCATGTTAGAACACGAAGAATGTTAATTTCGCATGAGGGTGGTCATTCTCCGTGTTAGTAACATGGAGAATGACATTCTCCGTTTTATTTTACACGGAGAATGGTCATTCTCTGTGTTAGTAACACGGAGAATGACATTCTCCGTGTAATTTAGCACAGAGAATGCCATTCTCCATCTTAATTTATACGGAGAATAGCCATTCTCCGTGCTAAATTACACAGAGAATGGCCATTCTCCGTCTTAATTTATACGGAGAATGTTATTCTCCGTATAATTTAGCACGGAGAATGTTATTCTCCGTGTAATTTAGCACGAAGAATGGTCATTCCAGTATTAAAACGTAGGAGCATGGCTATTCTCCATGTTAAATAAAATGGAGAATAGAATTCTTCGTGTTAAATAAAACGGAGAATGACCATCCTCCATGTAATTTAGCACGGAGAATGGTCATTCCAGTGTTAACACGCAGGAGAATGGCCATTCTCCGTGTTAGAAACACGGAGAATGTCATTCTCCGTGTTAAATAAAACGGAGAATGTCATTCTCCGTGTTAAATAAAACGGAGAATGGCATTCTCTGTGTTAATTTATATGGAGAATGACATTCTCCGTGTTAATTTATACGAAGAATAATATTCTCCGTGTTAATTTACACGAAGAATGGTCATTCCCAGTGTTAAAACGTAGGAGAATAACCATTCTCCGTGCAATTTAGTACGGAGAATGACATTCTTCGTTCTAAATTACACGGAGAATGACCATTCTATATGGAGAATGGCCATTCTCCGTGTTAAATGACACAGAGAATGGCCATTCTCCGTGTTAAATGACACGGAGAATGGTCATTCAAATGTTAAAACACAGGAGAATGACCATTCTCCGTGTTAGAAACACAGAAAATGACATTCTCCATTTTAGTAACATAGATAATGCCTAATTTATACGGAGACTGGTATTCTTCTTGTTAAAATGCAGGAGAATGCCTATTCTTCGTGTTATATCGACGGAGAATAGTTGACAGAAACCTAATTTTTTTTGTGAAAAAAAATTTGACAAGAGTTTTCATTATTCTTTCAAAACGATGCTAACTCTTATGGAAAAGAAGAAGAAGATTTTCTCTCCATAATTGACCTAATTGTCAGAAAAGAAGAAGAAGAAGAAGATGATGAGCGATGATCGGAGTTCGATTGAAAAAAAGTACGGTGAACTATGAACGATCTTTGCGATCTCTGCTGAAGATGAGAGCAATAAAATTCAGATCTCGCGTGAAGAAGAAGAAGAAGAAGACGAAAGTTGCAATCCAAATCTGAGTTTGTTCGGAGGGGTAGTTATGGTATTAATTTTGTAAATATAGAGCATCTAAAGGGAATCTTGGAATACTTAACGTGGAAATATATAATTCTGGGCATTTCATAAAACCCATCCTGCGGGTGGGTTTTTCATAAAAACTAACCCCGAAAATGGGTTTCTCAGCAATTCCCAGTTATATAATAGTATAGATATATATTTTTTATATATAAAAAAATCTATTCATCCAAATTCTCGCGAGTTATTGATAACTCGCGAGATGAACTTCTTAATATAACCCGACCATCAAGCAGAGAACAAGTCGGGCTCCCCAGACTTTGGTTGACTTTGGATTTAGAAAAATCTGATTGAATCTGAACGATATTCTATCAAATCTTTCCCTATATCCCCTCGTTTGAATTCTCCTTCAAATCGAACTAAAGGAAGTACAAATCTTGTAAGGAATTGATCGAAAAATCGATTTAAAATCAGCTTTGAAACTCGTATATATACAGACGAGTAATCAAAATTCCTAGGATCATCCACCAGTAAACCCCAAACTTCTTCAATCTTGACCATGTACGACTCCCTCTGCGTATTACCGACCGCCGTATCGCCGGAGTAATGCTCAAACTCGACGAAAATAGGGCACCCTGTTCGGATACGCGACCACGAGATAACTCCCTTCTCAATATCCTTTCTCCGCCTATAATTGATCATTTCTTATTTCACAAATTTTTATGGACACCCTATATAACCCTCTAGGAGTCCTAGCAAGTAGATTCAGAATTTGTCAAGATTTTGACTCCGAGAAACGATGGAGAAATCACGAAAAACCTACTCATGTAAAACAGTGAACAGGTCTGCCAACTACTTTATTGGAAGATTGATTCTAATCGATCTAGTACCAGTTTAAAAATATTACCTGAACAAAGTCTTAGACCATATTTAGCACTTCAAACCCTTTCTTTTATTTTAATTTCTTATTCGCTGTATGTAAAGATTTTTTTATTCCAAAGTTTGAGAAAAATAGTTTTTGAAAACAGAAATTTCTATGAAATTTTCTTCGATACGACGTTCGCCCCAACAAACCGGACAACGTGGTCACACCCATGAGCAGAAAAAATACATATGGATGTTGTCGACGTTTGGGATTCGACGAAACTCGATTTTGTTGTGCGTGCACGATGAAATCTAGGTGTATCCATCGAGATATCTCGTATCGGTCCCATTGTAAATTTATCTATAACTTCGTGCACGTTCGTCGTCTTGAGACGAAACTTGCGACAAAAGGACCATCTTATTATTTTGGTCATGTATGCCAAGTTTGGTCCGATTCTGAGAAGGTCGACCAAAATGCTATTTTGGCGGGCCTGCGACCCGATCCAACGGGTGAAATTGTGAACAACCTACCAAAATCTAACTGTGGACATACGGTTGGGTTCGTATTGACAAATCAGACCCGTAGACATATAGTTTGATGACTTTAGAGACCAGTCTGTTCGGTATAAAGCGGGTCCAACGACGGACATCATTTTGACTCTAATTTACAATTTTACCCATGTGTCCAAAATTAGACTGGAGGTGGTTTTTCCTTCAACTTGACTACCAAGGGGCTGTAGTTGGAGATTTTTGCAACTTCAGAGTTAGCTTTGGAGCCATTCGGGGAAGCCTTATTTGTACAGGCTCCTGGCTAACGGCTGATATTATCGAGGGTGACCGAGGCAGAGCCCTGCCTCGAAGCTTGATGACGAGAGAAGATGATGTATTGGAAAGTTTCCCCTTCAATCGAACCCTCAATGGTTCTTCTGCAACAGCTACGCTTTTCAATACAGTATCTGCCTCATCATCGGCATCATTAGCATCATCATTCCGTGGGACTGACTTGTACAGCTCAGCATCTGTACAGTATGCTTCGAGTCCTCAGAATGGGTCATTGTTAGCGAACTCGGTTTTGATGGTCCCGTCACTGGCCACATACTTCATGTATTGATGGAGAGTGGAGGGCACGATCATATACTCATGAATCCATGGTCGTCCCAACAGCATATTGTAGTTTATATCGACGTTAATAACGTAGCAAGTTACGTCAGTCTGGAGATCATCTATTTGGCATTTCAGGCGAATCTTGTCCAGGGGCTCACTTTTTCTAGCGTTGAAGCTGCTGATTGTAGTGTTTGATGCAGTTAGTCGATGTACTAGGATCCCCAAAGCTTGGAATAAACTCCGAGGAATGATGCTAAGAAAATATTGTAACGCCCCAGTCCCAAAATACGTAGGACTTGGAACGTAGACATGCCAGCTGTATTCATACGAAGTACGTAGGTCTCGTATGAATACATAAGCTGTAAAATGCAGTAATCCAAGACAAACTAATCTCATCCACAATAATAATATAAATATCAACTCGAATATTTATGATACAATCGTTGGGCGGAGACAAAGTCCACTACCAACTATCACAATGAAAGAAATGTACATGAATCGAAAAAAAATGGAAAGACGAACCAAGCGCAATCGTCTTCGGAAGAATGGAGAAGACCACGGCCTTGGCTAGAATACCTGCGGAAAACATGAATACACACCTGGGGAAAAACCAGGTCCTCAGAGGGACGTAACAAGATACATAAAAACAATACCATAATGAACTGTAAATGATACATGATAAAGAAAAGACCACATGCTCCAACACAATGGAACCTAACCATCTAGGTGTAATGCAAGTCAAAAACTATACTGGAACGTATAAGTGGGTAGGAATAAAGCATAGCATCCACTAGAGGCTTTCGTATGAACTAGTATACGTCTCTGACCGTATCTGACGACGTGGTCAGGGCCGTGCAATGGATATATCCCCTAGTTCATACTTTGCATCTCTAGCATACCTCCTGACCGTATCTGACGTCGTGGTCAGGACCATGCAATGGATATATCCTCTAGCGACACACCCATAACAGGGAAACCATGAACCCATAACCGGGCAATCTAGAAGGCTTTGGGCTAGCTCATACGTCCCAGTAGTTTTCCCCGCCCATGTATCACACAAGTCATATCCATGTCTTGGCGATCCATATCTCTATGCAAGTCGCTATCTAGACTCCGCTAATCCATAAATGAACCGACACGCGAACCGCCCGTATCGGTAGCAAGTCGAAGATGTAGGTTCGTGTCGACTCAATGATCCTCACTCATGTGTCGTGTATGAGACGTGTCAACAAGTCAAAGAAGTTATGAAGCATAACTTCAACACACCGGGAAAGTCCGCTACCACATATGGTCCACATACACACACACACACACACACACACACACACACACACACAAACATCGATATACATATCGATGGCACCCAAGTCATACTTGGACATACTCTTACTAATGTAAAAACACTAGCAATATATAAAATATCATGAATCAAATGTAAGTACAAGATGGCAAGGTATCTTGCCTGGGGGTCGCCTGGTGAGCTGCCTGGTGTGCTACGATAATCACGAAGGCATGGAGTTTGACTTCCGCGCTAAAACTATGCAGGATGATCTCGGATGATAGTACGGGTCATGCCATTGAGTCTAGAATAGTTAATTTGCTAGAGACGATATAAGGAGACTCGAGATTCCAAAGGAATAGGAATATGACTAGCCACGGACAGGATTTAATCGAAGGAAAATATAATTCTTTATTAGTAAAATATATTTAGAAACTATTTAGAAAAATACTTGAAGACTGTATTTATCTAAAATAATTTAAATAGATACGGTTAAAATCAAATAAATCATCTATGGCTAAAATTCCAAATTTTTGTCAATAGTGTTTTAGGTTAAAACCACATTTTAAACTATCATAAAATAATTTCAAATCTAGTTTGAAAATTATATATACATATTAATGATATATAAATATATAGTATAAATATACATTTTGGCCAAAAGAAAATAGAATTGATAATATACCCACAACTCGAAAGTTAAAGCCCAAACAATTTAAATTTAATAAAAAAATTCTTAATAGACTAAGGTCAGAACCTACACTGGGCTCAGCCCCAAGTAATTAGTCCAATCAAGATAATAATTTTTAATAATAATAATATTAATAATAATAATACTAATAATAATGATAATATATTAACTAAGGAAACCGAAATAACAAAAGAATAACATAATAATAATAATAATAATAATAATAATAATAAATAACACTGAATGAATAATAATAATAATAATAAATTAATAACTGATAAAAGAAACAATTTATGAACAAAAACAGAAAATACCAAACAAATAATAATAATCATAATAATATCAGTAAAATTTAACTACTAATAATAATAACCAACGAAAGGGGCTGCTCCTTCTAAGAAAAGAAGGAGGAGAGAGAATGAGAGGGCGAGAGAGGGTGGTCGGTGAGGGGAAACAAGCGGGAGAGGGAGATCGAGGTCGGCGGCGTAGGCTGAGAGCGGTGGGGTGAGGCGGTGAAGGACGGCGGAGAGAAAGGAGGATGGCGGAGAATCTCGGAGTGGGAAAGGGCTCAGGGGGTCCGGGCTCCAGTCGGTGGAAGGGAAAGATCGGGAGGCTGAGGAAGAGGATGGGCGGACGAGATGCGGCGCCGACGTGAAGCCTACGACGGCGGACGGAGCAGATGGTCGGGTGGCCATCTACATGAAGGAGAGGGTTTTGCACCGAAAAATCGTCGGCGGAGACGGAGGCCCGGGCGGTGGCGCACCGGTAAAGTTCGGGACGGCGTATGGCTCGCGGCTGCCACGGCTGGTGCTGCTCCGGGCTTGGGCTTGAGCGGGAGTACGGCAGTTAGAGGTAGCGACGGCTGGCCGCGTTGGACTCGGCCAGGCACGGAAGCGAGGAGGATCCGTCGACCTGGGTGTTCCGTGGCGGTGGCGAGCCGGAGTAGGAGGCCAGGTAAGGTTTTTCTCCTATTATTTCTACCGATGTGGCGTGATTTTGGGGGTGGCCGACGGTTGGCGTCGGTGGTGGAGGTTACTGTAGGTGCAGAGGTGTGATGGAAAGAGGTGGTCGGTTTGTCGGGTTTTGGTCTGTTCGGGATCGGACAGAGGTTGGTGTTGCTGGGCTCGGTGACGGTGGTGGTTGTGGGGTGATGTCGACGGTGGTCGATGTGGCGGACCGCTGGCAGGGAGGAGGACATGGTGAGGGGGAGGCTATACCGGTTGTGGTGGCCGGAGGATGGCCAGGAGTGGTGACGGAAGTTGGAGATGGTGGCTGGGATCGGTAATGATGACGGAGATGGTGGTTGATGGTTGTGCCGTTGGCGAGGTCGTTGGTGCCGATGGGTTTGGCGAGGACTTCGGTAGTGGTGGTGACGATGGTGGTGACGGGGTGGCGTCGCATGGCGAGGATGAGCTAGAGTTAGGCTAGGGATAGGATAGATTTGATAGGGATTGGCCATGTCGGGTGTGTCCGACACGGCGAGGGAGATACGTTGTATATGTAACATTGGAACACATAGTGGATGGGACACGGACACGGTCATGGACACGATGCACTCACTTTGTGAAAATTTTGTGGGAACATTTTGGCTTATAGAATTAATGGAGGAGTACCTGCCTATTTATAGGAGGTGGGAATTTCCATTGGGATAGGATTAGGATTATTTAGAATCCAAACTAGATATTTCATAATTAGTTTAAAATCACTCAAATTCAAATAAAAAATCTAATTCAAATCTAATTAATTTAAATTAAATTTTTAGTTTAAAACGGGAAAAATCAAATTTCAAATATTAATTATTTAAATAAATGCATAAATTCAAATCAAGATTTAAAATGGACACAAAATTTTTAAATATATTTTTCCAAAAATACCGATAATAATAATTTTGAAAATAATAAATATTTATAAATATCCTTTTTGAATAAATTATTATTATAAATAAATTTCGAAAATTATATGTTTATTTAAAATAAACTAGCAAAAAATTTTATGAATTATGTGCATGCACTAAAAATATTATTTATTCAAAACAAAAAGCTTTTCATAAATAAAATCATATATTTAGAAAATTTTGGTAGCTAAATTAAATATTACATATATTATTTTGAAACCATAAAAATGTGTTTTCTAAAAATATGTACGCTCGCACATATTCGCACTCGTCGAGCAAATTCGAAAAACGAACTTCCGTACAATACGACTACGTGACGTATAATACAAAATTTTAAATCAGTACTAATTTTAATAAAAAAAATATAGTAGAAATTTAGGGGTTTTACATCCTACCCAACTTAAAAGAATTTTGTCCTCGAAATTAAGAATTTGTAGGCGGGTGAGAAAGCACAACGGTAGATAGAAGGGTTCGAAATTTATATGGTCGTAGTTTAGGTTGAGGATATGATTAAGGGACGATTGTAATCACTTCTTAAATTCAAGTGATTAGAAAGTCAAAATTGTAGAATTAGGGTCGAGGGAAAGGTCGAGGAGTTTATGATGAAGACATAACAATGTCGAGTGGTAATGGTCTTAATTGATAGGACAACTAGAGGAATTTCAAGTACAAGTGCCTTCGTCCTTCCAAAATCGGTGAAGGCGAAAGCGATTTAAGGAGTTCAATTATGAATACGTGGTTCAAAGGCGGTCGTATAGATTTCAAAAGAATCGTCAAGCCAGTCGTGGATGGGATTCTAAAGGACAAGTTTAGCTATGTCCCCATCCACGAAGAGTAATAGACAAAAGCGAACCAAAGTGCACTTGGTTGATCAGACCATTATGCACCGGTTCTGATTAGACAATAAGCTAGTAAGCGCTCAATAGCATATGTCATGAACAAACTCGATAAAGAATATGCTTGCAAAACTAGGCTACATTAGCATCATTAGTCAAAACGGTAAATACATAGGTACGAGAGATTTAAGATTTAAAGAAGGTAGAATGATTCTAAGTCATACAGTCGTCCTATAGTCTTCTTGTCCAAGTCCTTGGTTGGCTAGACGGGTTAGGTCCTCTAGATTCTAGGATCTAAATAAGCTTGCTAATATAGGTCACTAGGTCAAAGGGGTTGCTAGTTCATAAGGTATTCTACCCAACTTAAAGAATTAAACTAATGGTGTTTTGGGACAACTAACTATTAGGGTCAATCTCTAGCAAGCACGAAGGAAAGATAAGAATAGGGATGGAAGGAAGCAAGCAAGATACAATTGATGAGTCAAACTCTAGATAAAATCAAGGAAAGAGGTCAAGTATGTGGATGAGATCCTAGATTTCTAATCCTATACGCAGGCTTGCTTGGTACGGTAAAGTAACCAAATAATTTATCTTGACCTGCATGGGCCACCACAAAAACATGTAACGCCCCAGTCCCAAAATACGTAGGACTAGGAAAGTAGATATGCCAGCTGTATTCATACGAAGTACGTAGGTCTCGTATGAATACATAAGCTGTAAAATGCAGTAATCCAAGACAAACTAATCTCATCCAAAATAATAATATAAATATCAACTCGAATATTTATGATACAATCGTTGGGCGGAGACAAAGTCCACTACCAACTATCATAATGAAAGAAATGTACATGAATCGAAAAAAAATGGAAAGACGAACCAAGCGCAATCGTCTTCGGAAGAATGGAGAAGACCACGGCCTTGGCTAGAATACCTGCGGAAAACATGAATACACACCTGGGGAAAAACCAGGTCCTCAGAGGGACGTAACAAGATACATAAAAATAATACCATGATGAACTGTAAATAATACATGATAAAGAAAAGACCACATGCTCCAACACAATGGAACCTAACCATCTAGGTGTAATGCAAGTCGAAAACTATACTGGAATGTATAAGTGGGTAGAAATAAAGCATAGCATCCACTAAAGGCTTTCGCATGAACTAGTATACGTCTCTGACCGTATCTGACGACGTGGTCAGGGCCGTGCAATGGATATATCCCCTAGTTCATACTTTGCATCGCTAGCATACCTCCTGACCGTATCTGACGTCGTGGTCAGGGCCGTGCAATGGATATATCCTCTAGCGACACACCCATAACAGGGAAACCATGAACCCATAACCGGGCAATCTAGAAGGCTTTGGGCTAGCTCATACGTCCCAGTAGTTTTCCCCACCCATGTATCACACAAGTCATATCCATGTCTTGGCGATCCATATCTCTATGCAAGTCGCTATCTAGACTCCGCTAATCCATAAATGAACCGACACACGAACCGCCCGTATCGGTAGCAAGTCGAAGACGTAGGTTCGTGTCGACTCAATGATCCTCACTCATGTGTCGTGTATGAGACGTGTCAACAAGTCAAAGAAGTTATGAAGCATAACTTCAACACACCGGGAAAGTCCGCTACCACATATGGTCCACACACACACACACACGCACACACACAAACATCGATATACATATCGATGGCACCCAAGTCATACTTGGACATACTCTTACTAATGTAAAAACACTAGCAACATATAAAATATCATGAATCAAATGCAAGTACAAGATGGCAAGATATCTTGCCAGGGGGTCGCCTGGTGAGCTGCCTGGTGTGCTGCGATAATCACGAAGGCATGGAGTTTGACTTCCGCACTAAAACTATACAGGATGATCTCGGATGATAGTACGGGTCATGCCATTGAGTCTAGAATAGTCAATTTGCTAGAGACGATATAAGGAGACTCGAGATTCCAAAGGAATAGGAATATGACTAGCCACGGACAGGATTTAATCGAAGGAAATATAATTCTTTATTAGTAAAATATATTTAGAAAATATTTAGAAACTATTTAGAAAAATACTTGAAGACTGTATTTATCTAAAATAATTTAAATAGATACGGTTAAAATCAAATAAATCATCTATGGCTAAAATTCCAAATTTTTGTCAATAGTGTTTTAGGTTAAAACCACATTTTAAACTATCATGAAATAATTTCAAATCTAGTTTGAAAATTATATATGCATATTAATGATATATAAATATATAGTATAAATATACATTTTGGTCAAAAGAAAATAGAATTGATAATATACCCACAACTCGAAAGTTAAAGCCCAAACAATTTAAATTTAATAAAAAATTTCTTAATAGACTAAGGTCAGAACCTACACTGGGCTCTGTCACGCCCCGACTCGTAGAGTCACTTATTCACATAATTTATCTCTTGGAATCGATCGTCCTCGCTTGGGCGTGATGCCGTACAAGTCTGGAATTGCACTTGTATAAGGCAAAAATGATACATAATTATTAATCTTCAAATAGAAACACATCGCAGTGGCAGAAGCAGACAAATTGAAGTTAATGAGGACTATCTTTCTTATTGAATAGAAGTAAATCACTTCTTTAGAGCAGCAAAGATAAAAGGACAACTTGAAGTCACACAGAGACATATAGAACTTTATTCTCTTTATTGATAATCGAAGAAAAGTACAAGACTTGTATTGAAGTACAATGTTTACAACACATCTCACTTTACAATGAAAGCCAACTGAACAATGCTATACATCTTACATTTGATACATGGATACATTGGATTACAACTCGATACACTGACTTGGCTTACAATCTCACTGGTACAGCTGATTACAATGTTCCATACATTATGCCCTTTATAAACAGAAGACATCATCTTGTGCAAGGAGAGCTTCTGTATGCCCAACAAATCTTCGATGCCGCAGAACCAATCAAGTCAACTCTTCGTGTGTAGAATATCCCAAGCAAGAGCACCTGCCCACAAAACGTGGGTCAGTACATCATCTATGCACTGGCGAGTAGAATCCAACCCACTCGCATAAACCAACATTTAAGTGATCATTTAAGCAAGCATTTATTAGTATGATCTTTCTACTTGGGCCTAGCATCAGTTTACAGTTCATGGGTAATAATCAGAGTGAAGCATGTAAACATATTCTTAATAGCATTCATGTGGACACATCATTTTAGCATTCTTCGTGTTATCATACAAAGGCATCATTGAGGCATACTAGGTGTTATCATGAAAAGGCACCATTGAGGCATCGTTAACAGTAACATCTTAAACATGTTATGACAGTTCTCACTTCAAGCATCACTTAGCATGTATGTTGTGTTTTGAGCAATGATTATAGCATGGCATCTCTCTAGCATACTCAATTTAACATGTTAAGCAGGATCTCATACTGAAAGGCTACATACAGCATCATTTACTTATTTGGAACGTAAGCACGCAAGTTAAACCAACACGTATATTGAATTATCACATTAAGTGATTTCTTACCGATAGCCGACTCCCTCGTACCTGCATAAAATACAGGATAATATGATATTCTTACTCTGTTTGCACAAAACATTCATTAGCATGCATCCTGACTACATGACCACTGGTGATTGTGCACCATGTCGACGTGCCATATAGGACTTCATAGGGTATGGGATGTACCCTTCACCAGGTTGCGAGCCCGAATGAGGATCCCAATACCGTGCTACCAAAGCACCAATTCCTCCTAGGCCGACTCGATCCCACCGCCGCGGGTACCGTTCGAGGAAATCCTTGTATACAAGTACGTCTATGGTCATGTGAATGCGTGTCCGACCCGATCGTGTTCGAAGTCGCATGATACAATAATAAGATAAGAAAAGGAAACAGTTCATCATCTCCTCTTTCCAATATTTCCACCTGTTCACTTGGTGATCTCAATGATCCCAAGCCTCATCATTTCTCATTGCATCAATCATTGCAATATTTCTCATATCATTCCTTTCTAAGAGGAACAAATAACATTTCATTCATACCGATAGGACCTGCATCATTTCATTCATATCATAGGGACAATATTCTTTCTTTCATTGCTTAGAAGGAAGCAAGCAACAGCAACAGTTATACAGAATATACATGATTCTAGTATTTTATTCAATTCTTTGTGTTAATAGCATAGCCAGTTCATTACTCATGTATCATTCTCGTAGCATCTCATTACTCAAGTGATTATTCATTTCATCAAGATTAAGCATAAGAGACATTATCGATTCATTCTCAGGCATCAAGTTACATTAGCAGTTCGAGTGTGATTCAATCAGCAATTCAATATTCATGTCTTATTCATTTCAATAATCCACAACATAGGCATCTCTATTATTCAGCATCTAAGACATGGAACATTTAAGGAAGATTCATAGCATCACATTATTCCATTTATTAAGCATGCAGGAATAAGGAGGAAGGAGGACAGTTCCACTTGCCTGCATAAAAGGGTCTTCCTGCTCAATTCCCGCTAAGCGTAGCTCCACCAGCGAGCCACGTTCCAATACCCATTCCGTCTAGCCAGCTAAGAGAGACTACATCAGTCTCAACTCTCTTGATCTCCAACACAAGTCACGGTCCAACATTCTGATCCCATCCAACAAGCCAACCAAATGCCTCGTGCGGAGCGGGGCATTACATAATATACCACTCAGAAAAAGTTTCGTCCTCGAAACTTAAGGAAACAACTCTTTCTACTAGATTCTTTTAGTCACAATGAGTTACTCATTCAGCTTCAATTCAATATTCATTTTATCCCACTTGATCATTTTCAAAATAGCTATCCAATTGTATCATTTTAATCAATCAACGATTCAATCCATCTTTTTCTTTTTCTAAATACTTGCAACTTCTCATTGATTCACCAACATTTGTCTCGCATTTTTCTCTCGGTCGCAACATATCACTTCGTTTGGATCCATACACATATTTTAGGCGTCCCCAAAACATATGCATTTCAGCCAAAGTTCGTGCTAGTGCGATAAATTCTTCCAACAATATTATCTCAGTCGCAACCTATCACTTCGGCTGGATCCATACACATATTTTAGGCGTCCCCAAAACATATGCACTTCAGCCAACTTTCATGATAGTATAATTCAATCAGCCATGATATAACTCTCTTTCCCAAATCAGACTTAGCATACTTTCAATTGACTTATCACTTTATTCACTTGTCACAATCACTATCTTTCAGGGACAACTCTCTATCCAAGCATAATATTTTAACATTCGGTCAAGGGTCCAATCTTAGAGCCAATCATATCAAGAGTTCACAATATGCAATTTATTCCTTTCCAAATCCAACAATATTTCTTACCGAGGCAATTTATCTTTTCTAAAAGGTACAATCCGACATCACCAACTATCGATTATCCAAGTCAGGGTATAATTCTATACAGCAGTCAAGGTTAACCCAGCTACCCGACTATAGATACCTATCCAACATTTCCGTCATGAGCAGTCAATTCCATCTCATATAATAATTCACTATTCGATACATACAAATCAAGTCTCATCCCACGATTCTATTTCCCGCTATAGGCCGGCACATAATTCTCAAGGGTCAAACATCTCTAAGGTTCATATTGGAGCATATATATAACATATCATTCTTAGGTCGTACTCATCACCATCTCTCGTTCAATGCCACAAGGTTATTCTATGGGTCGCCAACGACCATCTATTATTCGGTCCAGTCTCAATGGTCAGCTATACCGACAGCTATACCTAATCATTCAAGTGACTTCCCTAGAGTGGACGGCTACTAGGGATCATGCTAGTTTCTTTCTTAGGGCCAACAAGCAACCGACAGCTCTAAGGAACTCTACCCAAACCTATGGGTATCAACTCAGTCTGAATACTAATCTCTATTGTCGGCTATGCCAACAATTGGTAAGTCCTCAATTGGTCACTAGGGCCAAGTCTATCTATCCAGGGTCTTCCTCAAGGAAATAATTCCCACAGAGGCTCATTCTAGACTTACCCGACGATCGACTAAGATCGATCGATCAACATTACGGTCAATCCCAATCCGACATACGATCTTCATCGTTCTAATAATCCATCAAGTAAATTCTCAATGATCCAAATTTCTATTCCAATTCCTTTGTACCCACATAAACCCATAAACCAAGGTTAACTATTCAAGGGTCATCGATCCCGATAGTTTTAACATAACTATGGAATCATACTATTTGGTTCGTATGACAGAGTCACACCACTAAGTCGTAAGCCAACAATCTATATTCCAACCAACAATCACTTATACCGATATTATCCAACACGTTTGAAATTTCTTGTTCCTATTCGTTTCTCAATCATTAAACTCTCTTACGGGCATTCTTAAATTTCGTTCCTTTTTCAGCCGTCAAAATCTTATATAGACATTCTTAAAATTCTCTATCTCAAGGGTCGAGTAGTTCATTCCATTCAATCCGACAATTTATGTATCAATTAACCATCCTCTACGCAACACAAAGATTCAGGGTTGCTACTTGTTACTTTTCTAGTACAATTCAATTCCTCAACATCCATGCACATATCCAACGACTATCCTTTGGTGATCAAGATGGATTAATATCTATTACACCTTAGGGTCAAGGCACAATTTCTAATATTCTTTTGGTTCACCGACAATATTTCTAGAACTTTCAGCTTAGCAATCAACATTGTATTAGCCACAAATAATTTGCATCTAACCAATCGAAATCAACATTCAGATATTCTAAGCCACAGCATTTTCTAGCAAAATCCATTTACCCATAGCATACTAACGGTCTTACTAGTCTGAGTCATCACTCGACTAAACAATTTCTAACCAAGCCACCAGTTACCATATCCGACAATCTCGCTACTCAACGTAACATTACCGTCAAGGGACATTCGAGTCATCCAGCAACAATACATGACTCCCAGCTAAGTCTCGTACTACCCAGTACCCACAGATAATCTCATTGCTATTCTATGGAAAGGGTCAATATACATCTCGTTCTGAGGTGGTAGAGGCAATATACCACTCAGAAACGAAGCCATCCTTAAACAATACCAACCCAATTCTATTCCGGATATTCATGATCTACAATGATCATAATACTTAACCAATAACTCGGGGTCTTAATATCACAAGCCAACATTCTTATGATCTTAAAGGTACTAGCCATCACCCCTGAGTCGACTCATCAGTTATGTCGAACTCATCCATCAATTATTTCATTCATAATTCTTTTCCAATATCACATGCAATTCTCATCTTGTCGCAGCATACATAGCCACCTTTCTTTTATTCCCATAATTCCAACCAGCATTCACACTATAGCATATTATGGCATCGAGTCATTGTTGGGTTATTTGTGTCCAAACCAACAAAATTATTCATTCAGGGGCATAACAATGTATATAGACTTATTGTATGGAACATCCAGTGAGCAGCCAAGAGGGTCAAGGAATTTTCAGACACAAGCAACATAGGATAATTGCAGAACGACGACAGCATAATCGCAGAAGCAATCTTTGATTTAATCTCGGAAGCAACGTTAAGTAATCGCGGAAGCAACTTTGGTTAATCGCCGATGCAACTTTGATTTGAAACGAATCAAAGAAGAGACCAAGGACGTAAAGCCATGCTCTGATACCAATTTGTCACGCCCCGATTCGTAGAGTCACTTATTCACATAATTTATCTCTTGGAATCGATCGTCCTCGCTTGGGCGTGATGCCGTACAAGTCTGGAATTGCACTTGTACAAGGCAAAAATGATACATAATTATTAATCTTCAAATAGAAACACATCGCAGTGGCAGAAGCAGACAAATTGAAGTTAATGAGGACAATCTTTCTTATTGAATAGAAGTAAATCACTTCTTTAGAGCAGCAAAGATAAAAGGACAACTTGAAGTCACACAGAGACATATAGAACTTTATTCTCTTTATTGATAATTGAAGAAAAGTACAAGACTTGTATTGAAGTACAATGTTTACAACACATCTCACTTTACAATGAAAGCCAACTGAACAATGCTATACAGCTTACATTTGATACATGGATACATTGGATTACAACTCGATACACTGACTTGGCTTACAATCTCACTGGTACAGCTGATTACAATATTCCATACATTATGCCCTTTATAAACAGAAGATATCATCTTGTGCAAGGAGAGCTTCTGTATGCCCAACAAATCTTCGATGCTGCAGAACCAATCAAGTCAACTCTTCGTGTGTAGAATATCCCAAGCAAGAGCACCTGCCCACAAAACGTGGGTCAGTACATCATCTATGCACTGGCGAGTAGAATCCAACCCACTCGTATAAACCAACATTTAAGTGATCATTTAAGCAAGCATTTATTAGTATGATCTTTCTACTTGGGCCTAGCATCAGTTTACAGTTCATGGGTAATAATCAGAGTGAAGCATGTAAACATATTCTTAATAGCATTCATGTGGACACATCATTTTAGCATTCTTCGTGTTATCATACAAAGGCATCATTGAGGCATACTAGGTGTTATCATGAAAAGGCATCATTGAGGCATCGTTAACAGTAACATCTTAAACATGTTATGACAGTTCTCACTTCAAGCATCACTTAGCATGTATGTTGTGTTTTGAGCAATGATTATAGCATGGCATCTCTCTAGCATACTCAATTTAACATGTTAAGCAGGATCTCATACTGAAAGGCTACATACAGCATCATTTACTTATTTGGAACGTAAGCACGCAAGTTAAACCAACACGTATATTGAATTATCACATTAAGTGATTTCTTACCGATAGCCGACTCCCTCGTACCTGCATAAAATACAGGATAATATGATATTCTTACTATGTCTGCACAAACATTCATTAGCATGCATCCTGACTACATGACCACTGGTGATTGTGCACCATATCGACGTGCCATATAGGACTTCATAGGGTATAGGATGTACCCTTTACCAGGTTGCGAGCCCGAATGAGGATCCCAATACCGTGCTACCAAAGCACCAATTCCTCCTAGGCCGACTCGATCCCACCGCCGCGGGTACCGTTCGGGGAAATCCTTGTATACAAGTACGTCTATGGTCATGCGAATGCGTGTCCGACCCGATCGTGTTCGAAGTCGCATGATACAATAATAAGATAAGAAAAGGAAACAGTTCATCATCTCCTCTTTCCAATATTTCCACCTGTTCACTTGGTGATCTCAATGATCCCAAGCCTCATCATTTCTCATTGCATCAATCATTGCAACATTTCTCATATCATTCCTTTCTAAGAGGAACAAATAACATTTCATTCATACCGATAGGACCTGCATCATTTCATTCATATCATAGGGACAATATTCTTTCTTTCATTGCTTAGAAGGAAGCAAGCAACAGCAACAGTTATACAGAATATACATGATTCTAGTATTTCATTCAATTCTTTGTGTTAATAGCATAGCCAGTTCATTACTCATGTATCATTCTCGTAGCATCTCATTACTCAAGTGATTATTCATTTCATCAAGATTAAGCATAAGAGACATTATCGATTCATTCTCAGGCATCAAGTTACATTAGCAGTTCAAGTGTGATTCAATCAGCAATTCAATATTCATGTCTTATTCATTTCAATAATCCACAACATAGGCATCTCTATTATTCAGCATCTAAGACATGGAACATTTAAGGAAGATTCATAGCATCATATTATTCCATTTATTAAGCATGCAGGAATAAGGAGGAAGGAGGACAGTTCCACTTGCCTGCATAAAAGGGTCTTCCTGCTCAATTCCCGCTAAGCGTAGCTCCACCAGCGAGCCACGTTCCAATACCCATTCCGTCTAGCCAGCTAAGAGAGACTACATCAGTCTCAACTCTCTTGATCTCCAACACAAGTCACGGTCCAACATTCTGATCCCATCCAACAAGCCAACCAAATGCCTCGTGCGGAGCGGGGCATTACAGGCTCAGCCCCAAGTAATAAGTCCAATCAAGATAATAATTTTTAATAATAATAATATTAATAATAATAATAGTAATAATAATGATAATATATTAACTAAGGAAACCGAAATAACAAAAGAATAACATAATAATAATAATAATAATAATAATAATAAATAACACTGAATGAATAATAATAATAATAATAATAATAAATTAATAACTGATAAAAGAAACAATTTATGAACAAAAACAGAAAATACCAAACAAATAATAATAATCATAATAATATCAGTAAAATTTAACTACTAATAATAATAACCAACGAAAGGGGCTGCTCCTTCTAAGAAAAGAAGGAAGAGGGAGGAGAGAGAATGAGAATGCGAGAGAGGGTGGTCGGTGAGGAGAAACGAGCGGGAGAGGAAGATCGAGGTCGGCGGCGTAGGCTGAGAGCGGTGGGGTGAGGCGGTGAAGGGCGGCGGAGAGAAGGGAGGATGGCAGAGAATCTCGGAGTGGGAAAGGGCTCAGGGGGTCCGGGCTCCAGTCGGTGGAAGGAGAAGATCGGGAGGCTGAGGAAGAGGATGGGCGGAGGAGACGCGGCGCCGGCGTGAAGCCTACGGCGGCGGACGGAGCAGATGGTCGGGGTGGCCATCTACATGAAGGAGAGGGTTTTGCACCGAAAGATCGTCGGCGGAGACGGAGGCCCGGGCGGTGGCGCGCCGGTGAAGTTCGGGGCGGCACGTGGCTCGCGGCTGCCACGCTGGTGCTGCTCCGGGCTTGGGCTTGAGTGGGAGTACGGCAGTTAGAGGTAGCGACGGCTGGCCGCGTGGGACTCGGCCAGGCACGGAAGCGAGGAGGATCCGTCGACCTGCGGTGTTCCGTGGCGGTGGCGAGCCGGAGTAGGAGGCCAGGTAAGGTTTTTCTCCTATTATTTCTACCGATGTGGTGTGATTTTGGGGGTGGCCGACGGTTGGCAGCGGTGGTGGAGGTTACTGTAGGTGCAGAGGTGTGATGGGAAGAGGTGGTCGGTTTGTCGGGTTTTGGTCTGTTCGGGATCGGACAGAGGTTGGTGTTGCTGGGCTCGGTGACGGTGGTGGTCGTGGGGTGATGTCGACGGTGGTCGATGTGGCGGACCGCTGGCAGGGAGGAGGACATGGTGAGGGGAAGGCTGTACCGGTTGTGGTGGCCGGAGGATGGCCAGTAGTGGTGACGGAAGTTGGAGATGGTGGCTGGGATCGGTAATGATGACGGAGATGGTGGTTGATGGTTGTGCCGTTGGCGAGGTCGTTGGTGCCGATGGGTTTGGCGAGGACTTCGGTAGTGGTGGTGACGATGGTGGTGACGGGGTGGCGTCGCATGGCGAGGCTGAGCTAGAGTTAGGCTAGGGATAGGATAGATTTGATAGGGATTGGCCATGTCGGGTGTGTCCGACACGGCGAGGGAGATACGTTGTATATGTAACAATGGAACACATAGTGGATGGGACACAGACACAGTCATGGACACGATGCACTCACTTTGTGGAAATTTTATGGGAAAATTTTGGCTTGTGGAATTAATGGAGGAGTACCTGCCTATTTATAGGAGGTGGGAATTCCCATTGGGATAGGATTAGGATTATTTAGAATCCAAACTAGATATTTCATAATTAGTTTAAAATCACTCAAATTCAAATAAAAAATCTAATTCAAATCTAATTAATTTAAATTAAATTTTTAGTTTAAAACGAATAGGAAAAATCAAATTTCAAATATTAATTATTTAAATAAATGCATAAATTCAAATCAAGATTTAAAATGGACACAAAATTTTCAAATATATTTTTCCAAAAATACCGATAATAATAATTTCGAAAATAATAAATATTTATAAATATCCTTTTTGAATAAATTATTATTATAAATAAATTTCGAAAATTATATGTTTATTTAAAATAAACTAGCAAAAATTTTTATGAATTATGTGCATGCACTAAAAATATTATTTATTCTAAACAAAAAGCTTTTCATAAATAAAATCATATATTTAGAAAATTTTGGTAGCTAAATTAAATATTACATATATTATTTTGAAACCATAAAAATGTGTTTTCTAAAAATATGTCGCTCGCACATATTCGCAATCGTCGAGCAAATTCGAAAAACGAACTTTCGTACAATACGACTACGTGACGTATAATACAAAATTTTAAATCAGTACTAAATTTAATAAAAAAATATAGTAGAAATTTAGGGGTTTTACAAATATCCATAGTCGATGTGGATGTGATCGACCTTAATGGCACCAACATACCCTGTGTGGTACATGGGTCTATTATGCCGGTTGTTCTTCAGCAACATGTCCTGTTGGGTGAAGGTGATGTTAGGAATCATCTCGACCACACTGTGACAATATGGGCATACAGCAGGGTCTTTCTTTGGCGGTTGCACCTGAGTGAGGAAGGAATCTCGAGTCTCTTTCGAGAGACGGGGGAGTTCAAAGAGTGACAATCGAGCCAAAGTATTGGCCAGCTGCGCCAATATGTCAAAGTTGTGGGGCTTGATCGATCATACTGTCGAGTCTTTTCTTAGAGGTTTGTCAAAGCGAACCTCCTTCTGCCTTTGCTGGTCTGCAAGGGGCTTGAGACGGGGCTGCTTCCGATGTATTGGGGGTGGTAGTCGCAACAAGGGAGGTGTTTCCTCTTCTGGAACCTAATTTTCTTCTCGCTGGTGAGCTGAGCGAGTGCTAACCAGAGTGTCATCAATCAATGTTGAAACCATAAGACATGACTTGACTTTCTTCCCTTTGACAAAGTGCGTTGCATGCACCATCATGTCTGGGGTGAGATTATGATGGATCCAAATCACTTCGCCTCACGACATTGTAAATGGGATGAGGCCTTGAGCATTGTCATGGACCGGTGGAAGATTGAATACTTCCATCGTTGCTCCGGGGATAGGGACTACGCCGTCTTGATCCTCTGTTCTCGAAAAACTTCTGAACTGGAGAGTGACTATGTTTGCAGTGACAGTCTTTTCCTCGTAGTCGAGCGAAATGACCTTGGCGTTGATGAGGCACTGGATCTATTTTTTCAACATGTAGCAGTCACGTGTCAAATAGTGAACATACTGGTGGTAGTGGCAGTATTTTGGATTATCCATCTTTCCTACTTCATCGAGACGCTTAAGAGGCGGGAGCTGAAGCTTGCCACCCTTCGTCAGCATATCGACGAGTTTTAGTGTGTCTTCGTCGTTGAAGGAGTAGGTCTTTCGGCTCTGCGCTTCGGCCGGCTTAGGGTTTATTGTTATTGAACCTTTGGAGATGTTGACGGTCATGGCTTGTTTTTCTTTACCGTCCTTGGGAGCGGGACTGTTGCTAGATGAGTGCCTTCCTTTGTCTTCGAGTGATGTGAAACTCAGTCCCAATAGCTGTGCGTCTCGAGCTTTCCTTTCCGCCGTGTCTGCCTCTGTAATGAAGGGTATCCACTCTATACAAGGAGCACTGTGCCATAATTTGATTACTGAAAGCATGTTTTTATGGCAGGAGTCCATAAGTATGGGCTATGGTACACCGAAGGTAATCTCAGAACAGCTTGGCAGAAGCGTTCAATGTATGCGTGTACAGGTTCCTTCTGGACAATGTCCACGAGAGTCGACATTGTCATGTCTATTCTCCTTTCATAGAATTGATTGAGGAATAGACGCTTCAAGTCTCCGAACGACAAAATGCAGTTGTCCGGGAGGCTACAAAACCATTCGTAGGCCACCCCATGCAGTGCTCCTACGAATATGTTGGTAAGGAGAGTGTCGTCTTTTGGTAGATGTCATGTTACTGAGGTAAAGTACCTCAAGTATCAACGGGGAGACTCCTTTGTATCGAACGGCATGAGCGTCTGTGAATTGTATTTGGGAGGATATATCATATTATTCCATTCGACAGGATATGGTTGCCAAATCCCCATCTTTTGGAGTGATTCTCATTTTTCTCTGGCATCGTGGAGAGCGTACAACTCTTTGAGGGCCTGCTATACTTCACTCGACATTGCAGGTCCTACTTGGCTCAGGATGTGAGGTGCATTGGACCTGTCTCCCTAGGTCTTTGTTTGCAGGAGCAGAGACAGTAGGTGTCAATTTCTCGTTGATCTCCAAGATGACGGAAGCCAAGATCTTTATAGTATCATTCAACGTATGTAGGCCTGTCTCAAGGGCTTCTATACGTTTCTGCTGACTGGATCCTTCGCTGCTATCCACGTTGTCGCCTTTGGCCATGAACACGGACATCATGTGTGGATAAATAGAAGGGATAGTAGATTTTTTGCTCTCTGGCTCCGATGCCTGAGTCCCGTCGTCTTGAGGATAAATCGGGAGGTTGCAATCATCCTCAGATTCATTGTAATTGCTACCCCCAACTTTTTGGCTATCTACGCCTACGGAGGTATCCGTGTCATATAGTCCCTAATTAGATTGGAATATGGGATTGTCATGAATGGTGGAGGGTTGGCCACCCCCAGCTAATGTTGTATCCGCAGCGTCATCTACTTGTGCCAAGGATCGAGATTTGGCACGTGTGCCTTGGAATACACCCGTACTGTGTACTGTCGTCTTGCTACCCCCATGCCGATTCTTGGGCCTATTAGCCGAAACAGGAAGGTTCTTGGAGAGCTTCTTAAGGGATGGAGAACCCCGTGCTACATTGCATGAAGCTACGCGGAGCTCATTTTCTTCTTTACTAGATGCCATAGGTTGCAGTCTTTGGAAGACGGACCGCCTCTTTGGTGGTGATGCAGCTGTTTGACAACAACAGCTGTTGATGGTAATCTGGGTGCAGTTGTGCCTTGGTTTAGACATGCCTTGCGCCGCAGACCCCTCCCTCGCTTTACGCTTGTGGGGAGTTGTTGAGTTCTCCACTCCTACATTTCTTCCGTTTGCACATGGAAGCTACGCACTGGAGTGAAGATGTGGAGATAGCTTCTCTCTTCTTAGTTCCTGTGCATGAGACACGCTTAGGTCCTGATTAGAGAGTTGCTGATGAGGTAGACTCCTTCCATGCCTACTGGAATACTGTTAGTACGAGTCTATCTCGAAAGTAGGTACCCCCTGGCTTGAATCGTGCGCATGAGCGCTCAAGTGACAGCGGGGTTTTACCGGTCGAGGCATCGAACCACTCGGACCAGTTTTGTATATCTTTCCATTGGCTGCACGTATGACTATCAACGTGGGCCTTTGGTCTACCGTCGACATAACACTTTGATCGCACGAAGCGCGTGCTTCCTTGGATTTCTTCCTACTACCCCTAGAAGGTGCGTAGTATTCAGAGTCCAACAGAGTTGTTAGCATAGCACTTTGGCCGTGTAAGGCACGTGCCACCTTGGATATCTTTACGTTACCCCTAGAAGGTGCGTAACATTCAGAATCCAACATAGCCTTACCCGAAGGGTAGGCAATTCTATCAAAGATAGTAGTTCTTGCCTGCGCGGCCTCCTTTGTCCGTGGGTGGACTATTGCGTGCTTCTTCCGACGTTGTGCCTTTGTCAGGCCTGTCGTAGGGGAGCCGTACTCCTCGTAGCATCTTCCTGAAGTAGGAACTGAGTGAGGCGGCATGTCAGCAGCAGTCGAAATCTTCTTTGGGGCTTCGTCGTTCAGGTGGTTCTGGAGCGCAGTCCCCTCCATCGTGCTGGTCGTTGCAGCCACCTTCAGCACTCAGGTGCATCGAGTCTTCTTCAATTTTATGAACTGCTTCGAAGGACTCGACTTCTCCTCAGAAAGGAGATCTTCGAATGCTTATTGGTCGAAATGTACGATCAACGTCTTCTGAGAAGATCTCAGCAAGTTGTCGTCAGATTGCGTCACCACTTACTCGTTGGAGGAAAAAGAAGTCCCCAATAGAGTCGCCATCTTGTTTGCCATGACAAAAGGTTATACGAACTTTTTTGTCTATTAAACGTATAAAAGAGTACAATCGATTCCTAAACAGGACATCTAAGTACAAAGTTTTTTGGAGAAGTGTGACGGTGGAGATCTAGCGCTACAGCAGCTCCTTTACTTCGTTGACGATCTGACGACGAGTTGAACTTGCTCTGGCTTTCTGGTGCTTGTGATTGGAACTCTGGGGTTGCCAAAATTGTGAAGATTTTGAAGCCGCTTTATCGAAGGAAAACTCCTTCTATTTATAGGGAAGCACATATACGATGTGCATAAGGATTGTGCATGAATGTTGTATGTAGAGATATAAAAGAATATCGAAGTTGCACGGTGAGCGTTGCTGCTGAGCTGACATGTGGCAGACGCTGTGATTTTCCTTTATCAAGATCTTAGGGGAATTATCAATATCACGACCCGCACCCGGTTTAGGGGCACGAGTACATGGGTACGTCCAGCCTACGCCGCAGTATCGGCGGTAGAATACTGTATAAGTCGCCTGTAATATCTAACATCTAACAGATATGGAATAACATGTCATCTCCGCACGAAGGAATAATATATCATCTAGAACATAAACTTAAACATAGTCATCTAAGGAAGATGATTGCACGAAATAGAAAGAAGATAAAATAATGAAATAGAGTTTAGTGTCAAGTCAAATACAACATAGGCTAAAAGTTTACAAATAAGTACAAAATCCAAATAATATAACAAGCCATAAAAATATCAAGACTAGAGATAGATCCAATAATAATGATACTATCCAACTAACACCCACCTAGGAAGGCTATGCTACTCTGCTGGGGGATCAACACCTTGGGTCTCCGGGGCACAGTAATAAGTAGGACATGTATCTGCAAGCTTGTCAACTGAAAAATATGTTCAGTCAGGATTGGAACGAGCACATCCCCTCTAGCAGTTCCAAATAAATGACAAAGACTATAAAGCAGTTATAGACAGTAATACTTGATGAATCATGGAAAGTTTGAGACATGAATTGAAATAGAACAACAGTTTAGGACAAGAAAAGTAAATATAGTGAAACAAGATAGCATGGCAGTGAAAACTGTAATAGAAATAACTGAAATAGAGCAATGTGATGTGATTCCTGACAGTACAATGTGAATCAAGTGTGATTCCAGTGTCAGTTCAGTACAAGACACTAATAAGTGTGTTTTAAAATACTGCTTTCGACATATAAAAGGCTAGGGGCTCATCGCACACTTGGCAAGTGTGCGATTTCTATCATTCCAGATTAGACCAGTTGGGGTACTTCCAGTATGTATGGGAATGTTTACATGTCTACTCGAGTATTTCTCCGCCCTGACAAGTACAAGTCCAGCGAAAATAATCTGATGCTAGTAGGTGATTCCAGTAGGATGATTCCAGTGAGTGATTCCAGAAATAAAGGCTAGACAAGTAATGTATGTGTGTCGCATGCAATGGATCCAGAAATACAATCTGTGTTGTGTCAGAGAATCAAATAGAACTATATTAGAAGCTGAATTATAATAATCATCAAGTAAATAAAAACTAGCAGAGAATGTACTCGCCTGATATCTTGAGCAACAATTGCGGATCGATATCTGAACCAATGTCACGAAGACCTAGTATGAATTTAAAGAGTCACTTGGTGTTCTAGATTAAACCATATATTTAAATACATTAATTATATGCTTCTAGGCCTTTTCTAGGTCATGGAGACAACTAGGTCAAAAATAGTCAAACTAGGTCATACTAGTCTCTATAATCATTATTCCTAATAATATAAATTGCAAGTTGTAGGTTATTAGAATATCAAGTTTGCACCTCATTATTCGTACCTCGAAAACTACGACACGCAAATTGAGACAAGACGATCAACCGTAAGGTTAACAATCTCATTTTAGCGATCCACATGGTCAACTTGTCAATTTTAGCGATGTGAGATCACTGGAATCGACTGATCTCAATTTAGATGCACGGATTTTGAAATACGAACATAAAAAGAATTAATTATAACTATTTATGATACATAAAGGAAAAATCTACAGATGCCATCGGATGATAAAACAAATATCACCAACGTATCCAGAATGGTCAAATTAGCTAGGATAGGCTACCCATAAGTCTAATTTGGACACTGGGGCAAAATAGTAATTTTATACCAAAATGATGTCCGTCGTTGGACCCGCTTTGCACCAAAAAACGTTCTAGGATAAAAGTCTACTAAACCTAGCAAATTATATGTCCACGCATCCAGAATGATGATACGAACCCAACGGTATATCCAGAATTAGATTCCAATGAGCCGATCTCAAAATGACACGTTGACCCGGACATTTAGAATTTGGTTTGCACGAAAATGCGTGCCGGTGCCAAAGTCTACTAAACCTAACAAAGTATATGTCAACATATCCAGAATGAAGATATGAACCCAACGGTATATCCGAAATTGGATTCCGATGAGTCGATCTCAAAATGGTCCGTTGACCCGGATTGTAGTGTCCACCTTGCACCGAAATGTGTGTAGAGGCCCATGTCCTCCAAATCTAGCAAACTTTATATGAATTCATGCTAGAACAATGCCACGAGTTCACTAGTGGCATCAGAACTAGAATTCAGAGTCCGGGTTCAAAATTAAAATTTTATAAGTTGGAAATTACGAATTCGGACGACCAACTTTGGCGTCAAATTCAACCAATCAAACAAGCTCACAATGAAATAAAACTTTAGGGACAAGAAGTTGGTTATACCAGCTATGCACAAGAACTGGTGGTGCATAAAACAGAGATGTGACAGTGGAGATAGAAGTCCACGAAGTTGGCTCCAGGAATTTGTCCAAAAATAATATAATTTAAATGGTCAACTTGGCGGCCGATTTTGATCTATCAAACGATCGAATTAATGGTTGAAACTTTAGAGAAGTGAAGAGGTATATACCGAGATAGAGACGAAAGAAACAGATCGATGATCCAATGATCGGATCATCCAGAAAATGCACACAAAGTTTTTGTCCCAAGGCGCTATTCTGACTTCTCCAAAACGTGCGTCACGACGGGATTTCAAAGAAAATGTCGAAATCGACTGTCGCGATCGACGGGGTGGTCGAAGCCATACCGGGTAGTACGATAGTGGTCGTCGGTGGTGTACGGACGTATGGGGGTGGTCGTCGTGACTCGCGACAGCTGTTGACAGCGACGTTGCCGCTGCTTACGCCGATGCGGCTACTGCTAACGCGGATGCTATTGCTGCATAGTCGCGTGTCTAGCCTCACGTGCAGGATGGTGGCTTGCCGAGGATGCGACGGCGTGTCCAAGGGAGGCACGTCGGAATGGTGGCACCTGGCTACCCAGGTGGTGGCAAGGTGGTAGCATTGCTTTAGTTGTCGCCGTCGCTGCTGCTACTTCAGTTGCACGTTGTTGCCTGGCCGCGCGTGGCTGCGCGGCAGCGCGTCGAAGTAGGGCTACAACGTGGCGAAGCAAGGGGGCAGTGGTGGCAATGGGCCGTTGGGTTAGAAGAGGAGATAATGATGGTGGTGTGGGAAGGTTTTGAGTGAAGATGAGAGGTGAAGTGTTCTGTTGAGCATGCATCAATCCTCAAAGGAAAGACCATGCAAGCATCTCTGGTGTTACACACCCATTATAGTAATAATGGGGATGGAATAGTGACGATTTTTGAAAATGAGGTAGTGGTGGTGGTGGTGGTGGTGGTTTGCGGCTACTCTCCTGATAGGAGTGGGAAAAAGATGTTATATAGGGGTAGTTAGGGTTGGGTTTGGTGGCTTGGGCTGTTGCACTCATTGCACCCATGAATTACTTGTACAGACAAGGGTTCGTATGGGCATAACTTTGTAGAAAAGGACGGTAAAAAGAAAGGCCTTGGGCTTAAGTTTACTGTGGATGCATATCCACACACATACCCTTATTGTACATGTTAAGGTCCCAACTAAGTACAAATAACATATATGGCTTGTAAAGCCAACGGCACAAATATTATATGGTTAAGACTCACATTAAAGGATATTTATATACAGTCAAATATTTGTATACTATAAATACACCAGAAATTATATGTAGCCTAAAAATCCCAAAAACGGTATTCGAGACAATGTTCATCATATTATAAAATAAAATAACAATTTAATATCAATAACCCTTATATATATATATATATATATATATATATATATATATATATATATATATATATATATATATATATATATATATTCAGGAAATATTTATTAGTCCCATAAAATACGAAAAAATATATGTATACAATAAATTTACATTACATGGACGTCTCTGGGCGCACAACCCTTGTACAGTAGCTTGGTTTTAATGATAGGATGGTTTGGGTTAGATTGGGTTAGGTTGGACTTGGTGCGATCATAACTATAAATTTAAGTCATTTATGACCATTGATGGAATAGGAGCATGCGAAAGATCAATTGGGTGGCACGCAAGTAGTATGTGCGTAGTAGACTCAAAATAGGTCAAAATCATATATTGGGTCAATTAGGTTGGATCGATGTTGAGCTCCGAAATTAAATTGGGAGTTTAGTCAAGAATTACGGTAATAAGTCAATTGGCCTAAAGTGACCAGAAAGTCGCACGAAGCAAAAAGGATACAAGGTAACAAGTTTAAGTAGGACATCCTATGCCAAAATGAAGATGATCTTGTCTAGTACAAAACTCATAAAGGAAGTTTTGAGAGATTGGCATCTCTGGCGCTCCAAAAATTAAAGTCACGGAAAAGAAAACTTAATGATAAAAAATGATTATAGTAAAGTATTTATCAAAAATAATTCATTTCGAAATTTTTAAAATAAACCCTAAATTCATGGGGCTCACATCCTACCCACGTTATAGGAATTTCGTATCGAAATTTAAAATCATCCAGTAGGTCAAGCTATAGTATGTAGCTGCTAAGGCTACACTACTCAATCTGTTACCCTCGTGATCACCTCTTCTGTTTCTTCTTACAATTATTTTGATTTAGGTTCAACAAAAAGCCCATCTATCATATACTATGTCTTTATCCTTTATAATATTTCATACCAATATACCCTAAAATATATGTCATCCTCGATATATGTACCTATGTCAACAATGTTTGGTTATCAGCCATATTTTCCTATCTTAACTTGTAAATAGTTGATTTCCTTATCATATCCTAAGTATCCTTATTCTATCAATCCATAAGCTCTTTGTACTAATTGCCTGTAATTCTTCTCTACAGCTTCTCCTTGAAACTGTACGTTCAACACCAATCCTTAGGGTCTAGTTAGCCTAGTCGCCAAATCTTACGTACGCTAAATCCTCATGGTTGGGAATGTATTATTCTGATTTGTCATTCGCATCTAACAGTCATTGCCTCAATATTTGATTATAATCAATATTATCCACAATATAATACTTTAATTTATTTCTCGTAGACCCTCTTAATGTTCTATCCCATATTGCCAGTCGCTAATGCCTATCCTAGAAACTTAACCCAATTAACCTATAAGAAAATTTATCCGCTCTGGACCACCAAACATCCTAGTCATACGAACAACATACCTAGTTATACTATATAATATGACTACAAGGTTTGTCTATTTTAGTTGTCTACAAGGGCCAAAGACAGGGTCGAGCAATCCATATCAGTATTCAAACAAGTTAAGGATGGGGTCAAGCAAGACAGAAAGATTGTCGAAAAATCTCCAATAACGGTATGAGGCCAAACGAGATGCATAGGATGTAGTTGAGGTAAAACTCAAGAACCATATACCTCCATGATTATGTTACGTGAAGTTACTATCGCGTCAGTATACATCTGGCTGCGATTAACTTCCTTGTTCTATAATACGACGGATGGCTGCAGTGCACAGCTACCACGCTAGGTAATACAGGTTCCTGAACTTATCTTGGCTAAATCCATAAAATATTTCCAAACTAAATTTTTGCGAAATAAAGGAGAAGATGTCAATCAAAATGCATAAGGAGTGGTCCAAGTAGAATTCGAGAAACATATGTAACCATGATGCCGTCATCTAAAGTCATGCCTCGCCAGTATTTCTCTGGCTGTAAAAACTCCCAATTCCGTAATACAAGGATAAATATACTTTTTTGAACTTTTTTTTGGACTAATCAATAAGGAATTTCCAACAATTAACGAAAAGGAACGAGAATAATTACTCGACGGGTCCACAGAAAAAAGTTTAGTCAAATCATAGAAAAGATGGAACACAAAGCAATCATGTCGAGAAAAGATAACATGAGAGCAATCATGATGGAGAGTCCTAGAGAACCTACAATCCTAGTTGTGGGTGTATCATCAAATCCCATTTCATAATTGGTCGCAGGCTCGCAGTAGTACACCTATCCTAAGTACCACTACGACTTTGTACATTTTACGAAGATGAGACCTACATGGGCCACTACAAAAATGTGTCACGACCCTTACCCGGTTTAGGGGCACGAGTACGTGGGTACGTCCATCCTACGCCGCAGTATCGCCGGTAGAACGATGTATAGGTCGTCTGTAATATCTAACATCTAACAGATATGGAATAACCTGTCATCTCCACACGGAGAAATAATATATCATCTAGAACATAAACTTAAACATAGACATCTAAGGAAGATGATTGCACAAAAAAGAAAGAAGATGAAATAGAGTTTAATGTCAAGTCAAATACAACATAGTCTAAAAGTTTATAAATAGGTACATAACCTAAATAATATAACAAGTCTAAAAAATATCAAGAATGGAGACAGATCCAACAATAGTGATATTATCTAACTAACACTGTAACGCCCCAGTCCCAAAATAGAAGGACTATAACGTAATCATGCCAGCTGTATACATACGAAGTATAAGAACCCTTGTATGTGTACATAATCTGTAAAATATAGTAACCAAGGTACTAAGTCTCATCCACGAAGATAAATAATAATATAAAAGCAACTTTGAATTTGTCATGTATACAATCGTTGGACGGAGACAAGTCCACTACCAACTAATTTAAATAAGGAATAATTATACATGGAAAATGAATTGGTCGAGCGAAGCGAAGAGGATCTAAGTGTAATCATCCTCGAAAAAATAGTGACGATCATGGCCACGGCTAGAACACCTGCGAAAGACAAGAGCACACACCTGGAGAGATAACCAGGTTCTCAGAGGGACTAACAAGATACAATAGACATGCTATAAAATACTAAATATAAAATATGCCACAAACAAAGTAAGTGACATGACATTAATAAGGTAACCTAAATATACTAAAGTAAACATGCAATTAAGAACAAACCTTTCGTCGCATGAGTCCTGGCTGTAAATAGGATCTGTTATAGTTCTCACTTGGGCACTAGTGACCTAAGCGCATGACGTTCGAAAATGACAGTGGCAAACCTGAGACGCTAATCATACCCGTATCTCCAGCGGAGCTTCCGGGTTACAAGAAAATTGCAATCGAAGCCCATACGACAAGGAAATGTTCTTTCCACCCAATGTACCTATCATGTCGCATCCACGACCATGTAACACTACTAACCGTCAAGTCTTCTAATATACAACTATTGACAGTTAGACCTAACGTACGTCCTATACGCATCAGTGATCAGCCAACAGGCAAGTCCGGATGCTATATGCTACTCACAAGTCACACATCTCATGGCACATAAATGTCAAAGTTTATGTAGCGCACTAAACTAGTGGTAATCCCTTAACTCTAGGTCCATATGCAAACAAAGGTTAATAATAAAATACAGCTAAAACAACTGAAAATAAATAAATAGTGATAAGCAATAAATAAAATGCAGACTAATTCATAAACAGTAAATTATGGCAAGGTATCTTGCCTGGTGGTGTTGCCTGGTGTGATGCGATGATCGTGATGTTCGGAGAGGCGCTGCTATGACACTCGGTGGTCCTGCACGCGGTGGCGCGCACGGCGGCGATGAGGGACTCCGGCATGGCGAGGGTCCAGATCCGGTGAGCGCGACAGAGGAGATGCGAAGGGGGTTCCATCGGCAAGCGGATAGGCGCGGTCGGCACCGGGGTTTGGGTGACGCGCTCCTGGCGGCGGGAGCGGCTGTACCGACGGGATCGGAAGGAAGCGCGGCTGAGGAGAGGGGCGCAGCGGTGGCGGGCGCTCCGATGGAGACGGCACGAGAAATCGGAGGTACAGTGATGTGGTGGTGCTTGACGCAGTGGTGGAGGATGGGGCTGTTCGACACGGCAGAGGAGTAGGGTTCTCTGATGATGGTTGGTTGCCGGGTCGGTGAACGGGGAATATGGTGATGCAGGGGTTTATGGAAATTTTGGTCGCAAGGGCTGGGAACAGCGAAGATACAGAAATTAGGATTAGGTTTTGGCGTGTCGGGTTGTGTCATGCGTGACATGGAAAAGTGTAGACGTCCGGGGTTGTCGGACACGGAGAAAATCATTGTAATTGTAATAGAAAAATATAGTGGAGGGGATGAAGCACAGGCACGATGCACCTGTTGTGGAGATTGGCTTGGTAGAATTTATGGATGAGTACCTCTCCTTATATAGGAGTTGGGAATTCCCAGTTGGATAAGGATTGGAAGGATTTAAATTCCCCCATCGATAATATCATATTAAATTCAATTCAATTTTAAATCGTTCAAATCCAAATCAAGCATAGATAAAACCTTCACTCATTTAATTCAAATTCAAATAAAATATTTTCTAATTTAAATTATCATATTTAAACAAATATTAAAATCAACAAAATCTCAAATATTATTTTCATGATTAAATAAATATAGTAATAATTAATTTTGAAAATCACGATAAATACTTAAATATTAAATCATAAATTAGCTTTTATAAATAACAAAACATATTAATAAACAAATTTCAAATTTTGCAAAATATTTGGAATACTTTTCATATAAACCATAATTTTCAAATTACTACTTATTTTTAAATGATGAGCAAAATAACTCTTTTATACAAAATAAAATATTTATCACACTTATTTGAACATGTACTTTCCTATATAAAATAAAATTTATAATAAAAATATTTTTCTAAAATACCTCGACACATATTCGCACTCTTCAAGCAAATACGAAACGCAATTCTCGCACGCTACGCAAATACAACAATGCAAATTCGTATGCGACGTGCAGATATGAAGTACAAAATTAATACAAAAATATTTTTAAAAAATTGTAGTAGAAATTTAGGGGGTTTACATCCTCCCTAACTTAAAAAGAATTTCGTCCTCAAAATTTAGGAGTAATTAGGATAGGTAGGGTGAAGGGGATGGAAAGAGTTTATTCGAATAGATGCACGTGATCTTCTTGGGACTTGAATGCAAACAAAATATTCGATGAAGAGGCGAGCGACATTTTAATGGCAATATGTCATTTGATCGACTAGAACAAAAAAATTCGATGGTTTCAGTTTAGATTACGATCATGTATATGACAACCAATCAACGACTAAGCTCGATCAACCCTAACACTAACCTTAAAAAGGGGCAACCTCATAAGTAGCTAATAACTCCTTAATCCTTTGATATCATCAATATTCATGTAATCTCTCTTATCATCAATCGTTCTTTCCACAAAAATTTTTTGTACCACATTCCCTTAAAATTTTAACAAAACAAACATGATTATAAATGTACTCTAACTTCCTCCATCTCGTCATGGAATTTCAAATATTCTAAAATTTTGAATTACATACTCTCTATTATCCTAGCTCACTTATATATATATCTTCCCAAGTTCTTAAAATTTAAAATTCTAAAACCTTCAACCAATTTGGCCCAAGTAACAGTTAAAATCTTCTTACTACAAATTTGTATTTGTTGGTCAATGTACAATGCATCCATAGGTGCCAAAATAAAAGTCCATCTTCAATGATAAATCTCGAAAACTAACAGTATACCTTCATAACTCAATCTTCTATCATCATAATTGAAAATTTTCTAAAATATTTATCAGTCTCTCTCGAAAATTTGAATTCAACAATCTCCTCTTTTTGATGGTAGAAATGAAACTCATCTTCACTTCATATTCATGATCATCTTAGAACTTAATTCTCCATGCATCAAAAATATAAAGGTTTCTTTCTTCAACAATTGGTTATCCTTGAAAACTAATATCATCATAATACTATATGTTATCGAAGGCAACGTCAACATTGTCTTTATCAAAATTTTCATCCATAAATTTTTTTTTATATATAAACTTGGTTCTTAAACCACCAAAGCTTTAGAAAAATTTTCACTCGATATTTAGTTACCTCAAAACAAATTTTGAAATTTGAGAAGTCTATTTACCCTTGAGTGTTTTATCAAAACACAATATAACATTTCTTCATCTATTTGGATTTATCGCACATTTTCACTTATGTCCAATCTATACCTTGTAATCTCGTAATTATCTTAACCAACTGTACTATTTATCTATGTTGTGGGTTTCTCTAATCTAACCTCTACTAACCCCATGATCAAATTTTATTTCGCCTAAGGGAATCATACAAGGAACAAGGTTGCATAAACTATGGAGGAATCATAGTGAAATATAAGTAAAGCAATTTAAATGGGAAGGGAGAAGGGTAAGGGTTGTAATTTTGAAGAGCGAAAGATGCTATGTGTCTAAGTGAATCGAGATAAGACATGAAAATAAATGACAAGGGTTAAGCAGTCAAGATAAAACGCAAAGTTAAGCATTTAAGGGATTTAGTAGATCGCAATCATATATTGGGTCAAAAAATTGAGTCGAGGTTGAGTCCATATATGTAGTCAAAAGTATATCGGTACCATGGTAAGGGTTATAGTTTATCTTTATGACCCAAAAGTTGCATCATAAAAATAGGGTACAAGGGGACGTCTTTTAGTGGGACATGATATACCTACATGAAGGTGAGCTTGTCTAGGTCTTGCATGTAAAATTGGTTGGAAGAAAAAGTATAGTGTTGTGCTCCAAATATCAAAATCACTATAGGGAACGCCAAATGATCAAAATAGAAAGTGGGTTTTCATAAGATACTAATTAATGCACAAAATAAAAGGTTAAAGCACGAAGTTAAGATAAGTTAAAGACATAGTTTCTAGAGAGAAAATGGTCTCATAGATAAGGGTATGGTCAAGGAAATGATTCTAATTATTTCTAGATTTGAGGGAAGGTCGAGTAAGTCAAAGATATGTTCATCGGTTTGGTCGATGACTAACTATACTTGAGTATATGCAATATCATAATCATAGGTGGTATGGCGATCTAATGTGGAATACTTCTATCTCACTAGGGTGACCTTACTTGCTTCTTGGTCCTCTACCAATATATGATCTAATCTAAAATTTTAAGTTCCTCGAAAGTTTCTCAATAAAATTTCCAAGAAACTCCGCCAAAATTTCCAATTATCTTAGACCGTCAACTTTAATCAAAATTTCAAATCTATATTCAATCTCGAAACAACCCTTGTATATCGCAAATCGAATAATTATTATTATATTTTTTTCCAAATCTTGAACTCAACATAAGTTTATCAGCCGAAATTTATACTACAAAATAGAACATTTAAATAACTCTCGAATTTAATTATATATCCCTCAATTGTGTATATCTAGCTTCCAATAAGTCACAACTACTCTTCAAAAGTAAAAAAAAAATTCACCAAAATTTAAATATCCATAATCAAGGCTTTAAACTCGAAATCTAAATAATTTTATAAATCATAGATCATATGACATAATTTAATTCAAAAATATTTTACCAAAATTTATCAATCATCCTCAAGTTTTGGTCAATCGTAAATCATACCTTATAATTTTATGATCCTTTTCAAATCAAATTTATATCCCTCCAAAAGATGTATAGCTATAACTCAATAAATTATAAATGTTCAAAGACCTTCAAAATCAAAACGCAAAATCAAAATAATTTGTTTTCTCGATCTAGCTATCCTCTTGTGTATATCGCCTTGTAATATCAAAATAAAATTCTAGCTATCTTTTGGAACCGGTAATATGCTACTACCCAACTTAGAATTAACTACTCCTTAAGATCATATTTCTAGGAAAATAAATGCCTTTATAACTCAAATAAAATCTCAATGCATACTAGATGTCAATGTAACCTTCTAGCCATATGTTTAACCTATGGGCATATACTAGTGTAGTCATCTTACTAAGCACGAAACTAAGAATTTACGGTAGAAGGAGTCAAGCAAAATGCAAATCAAGGAGGTCGAACGAGAGTTCGGAATTTGAAGTCAAGAAAGGTGTCAAGTAGGTGGATGATATTCTAGACTCTAATCCTATATTGTAGGCCCGTTTGGTACAGTCATGCAACCGAAACGGCAAACTAGACATGCATGGGCCACCAGAAAAACATGTAACACCCCAGTCCCAAAATAGAAGGACTAGAACGTAATCATGTCAGCTGTATACATACGAAGCATAAGAACCCTCGTATGTGTACATAAGCTGTAAAATACAGTAATCAAGGTACTAAGTCTCATCCACAAAGATAAATAATGATATAAAAGTAACTTTGAATTTGTCATGTATACAATCGTTGGGCGGAGACAAATCCACTACCAACTAATTTAAATAATGAAGAATTATACAAAAAAAATAAATTGGTCGAGCGAAGCGAAGAGGATCTAAGTGCAATCATCCTCGAAGAAATAGTGACGATCATGGCCACGGCTAGAACACCTATGAAAGTCAAGAGCACACACCTGGAGAGATAACCAGGTGCTCAAAGGGACGTAACAAGATACAATAAACATGCCATATAATACTGAATATAAAATATGCCACAAACAAAGTAAGTGACATGACATTAATAAGGTAATCTAACCGAATCTTTATGGTAGAATTACAAAGACAGAATATCACATCATCTTCAAGCCCATCATAATTGTTGTATCCTCGACCAGCTGGCGCTTGAGACCTTTGGTGAGCTGATCGGTCTGATTTCTTGACTCTGAACATCAATCACGGTAATGACTCCAGTCTTTATCAGATCATTCATCGCCCTGTACCTCAATCGCACAGTCCTCTTCTTACCATTGAAGAGATCATTTGATGCCACCGCTGCAGCTGCCTGGTTATTGCAGTGTATTCGTATCGTTGAAATCTATGCACCAACCACTAGAAGATCATACATGAGCTCTTGAAGCCATTCTCCTTCTTCTGCTGTAGCAGCTAGTACAAAGAACTCAGATTCTATTGAGGAATAAGAGAGCATTGTCTGTTTTTTTAACTTCTACGATATAGCAGCTCCACCCATGAAGAAGATGTATCCTCCTGTGGACCTTTCGCTTTTTGTTTCTGAACACCAGCTTGCATCACTGAAGCCTTCCACTACTGTCGGATATCCGCTGTAGTATAGTACATACTTCTGAGTCCTCTTGAGATATCCTATAACTCTCTTTACGGCCTTCATGTGCTCCACACCTGGATTGGTCGTGAATCGACTCAGCATCCCCACGGTAAAAGCTATGTCAGGCCTTGTGGCAGTAGTTGCATACATCAAACTCCCGATGACGCTTGAGTACTCCAGCTGCCTAACGCTTTTCCTAGGATTTGGCTTCAGCTTCTTGCCACACCTGTAAGGAGTATCGATCCCTGAAAGATCCTGATATCCATAGCGGGTGAGTATCTTCTCAATGTAATGAGACTGTGACAGCGCCACTCTAGTGTCTGTCCGAATAATCTTTATCCCTAGGATAACATCAGCTTTTCCTAAGTCCTTCATACTGAACTTAGATGAGAGAAACTTCTTTGTCTCAGTGATACGTACTAGATCCGTACCCAGGATTAGCACGTCGTCCACGTATAAACGAACGATGACTTCTCTCCCGTCAGTAAACTTTGTGTAAACAAATTTGTCCGTCTCACTGTCCATGTAGCCGTTTGATCTAATGACTTTGTCAAACTTCTCGTGCCACATCTTGGAAGCTTGCTTCAGACCGTATAGAGATCTCACCAACCTGTAGACTTTGTCTTCAAGGCCCTTAACGATAAATCCTTATGGCTGTTGCATGTAGATCTTTTTGGTCAACTCTCCATTCAAGAATGTTGTCTTCACATCCATCTGATGTATGACGAGCTTGTGAATTGTACTCAGAGCAATCAACATCCTGATGGTTTTTATCCGGGCTACTGGATCATATGTGTCGAAGTAGTCGATCACCTGCTTCTGAGAAAATCCTTTGGCTACCAGCCTTGCTTTGAACTTGTCAATAGTTCCATCGGCCTTCATCTTCTTCTTGAAGATCCACTTGCATCTGATTGGTTTAGCTCCTTCAGGCAGATCGACCAACACCTACGTATTGTTGGAGGTTATGGAGTCATACTCATCATTGATAGCCTCCCTCCAGAAGACAGCATCTCTGGTCTTCATCGCCTTATCATATGTAAGCGGATCAGCTTCCATATGATAGGTGACAAACTCATCTCCGAACTTCTTATGTCTTCTCACCCGCTTAGATATGGGTTCTGTGAGTCCTGGTTCAACAATTGTCTCTGGTATGACAATTTTTTTTCTTGGACAGCATCTTCTTTGGAAGTGATAGCCGCCTGTGCACTCATATTATTCTTCAGAATGTCCGTGATAACAATGTTCTTGTGCCTCACAAATTTATCTTTAAAGAATTCAGCCTCGCGAGATTTAATGATTTGATTGGTTTCAACATCAAGAAACCTCCGAGCATCACTTTTCTCAGCATACCCCAAGAAGATCGTCTTTGTAGTCCTTGTCCCAAGCTTTTGAATCTTCATGTCCGGAAGCTTCACATATGCCAGGCACCCCCACACTCGAATGACGTTCAAGTTGGGTCCGACTTTGAACCATAGTTCATTATGAGTGACTTCGGAACCTGCATACGACACTCTGTTCAGAATGAACATAGCCGTTAACGCAGCTTCTCCCCAAAAGCAGTTTGGAAGGCCTACAGTCAACAGCATTGAGTTCATCATCTCAGTCAACATCCTGTTCTTCCTTTCAGCTAGTCCATTTGATTAAGAAGAATACGGAGCAGTTGTCTCATTGACAATTCTATGTTCTTTGTAGAACGATACGAATTCAATAGACCTGTACTCTCTGCCTCGATCACTTCCGAGTCTCTTGAGTTGTTGCCCAGTTTGACGTTCAGCCTCAGTCCTAAACTCCTTAAACTTCTCGAATGCTTCATCTTTAGACTTGAGCAGATAGACGAATGCGTACTTCGAGTTGTCATCGATGAATATAATAAAATACTTATCTTGGCCTTTGTGGAAAACTATATAAAGTCACAGATATCTGAGTTTACCAACTCCAGAAGATCTGTACTTCGATTCACCCGTTTGAACGGTTTTTTAGTAATCTTTGTCTGTGCACAAACCTCACACTTCTTCGCCTCCTTACACCCATATTTGGAGATAATCCCTAGACTAGACACTTTATTTATTCTTTTACAATGAACATGTCCTAGTCTATTGTGCCATAACTCAAGGGAATAACCAGAAGAAGAAACTGCATTAATTATTTTTGCAGGAGTTACAAGTTAAAGTTTGAACATTCCTTTGGTACAATAAGCTTTTTTGAAGTCTGTTCCTTTGTAGGACATCACTATCTGCCCAACGTTAACGTCCATCCTCAAGCCTGTGTTACATAGCAGACTTCCAGAGACCAGGTTCTTGGCTATCACCGGTACATGCTTCACATCTTGAAGCGTCAGCGACTTCCTCGAATTCAGGTTCAGTACTACCATTTCTGTCCCTAGTACTTCATCTTGTGTCTGGTCTGCCACAATAACCTTCTTAGATGTAGACTTGTATGTAGTGAACAACTTCTTATTAGAGCAAACATGGCAGGATACACCCGTGTCCACCCACCGTTGGTGTCAACAACAGCCGTGGTAACTTGTGCAATCATGGCAACCATGTTAGGCTCACCTTGTTCTATCTGTTTGGACTTTGATCTGCAGTCTCTACGATAGTGGCCCTTCTTTCCATAATTGAAGCAAGTCACATCTAACTTGGGCTTTGGCTTTGACTTGAACAAAGCCGACTTCCGCTTCATATGGTTGAAGTCCATCTTCTTCTGGTTGTGAGAAACCTTATGCTTCCCCTTGGAGTCCTCCGCATGCACCAAGTTGGCCTCTGCCAACTATTTGGACACCATGTCCAATTTGTTTTTAGCTATCAACTCATCTCTAACATTGATGTTGTGAAGTACTTGATACAGGCTTATTTGCATCTTTTTCATGTGCATGTCTAAAATAAAACTGCTCTATACTGACGAAAGCTTGGCAACTATAACCCATACGACAAAAACATCGACAAGTGGCATGCTATCGTCCTCAAGTTTTTGACGTAACTTGAGGAAATCCTTGACTTGAGGCAACATCGCCTTATCGTCCTCAAATCGCATGTTCCAGACCTTCTCAGTCACATGGATCTTGTTGCGGTTCTCATCCGCCTGATAATGCTTCTCTAGAGACTCCCAGATGACCTTAGCATGGTCTGTCTTGCTATATGACTCTGCCAGAGTATCCTCCATGGAGTTCAAAATCATCAGCGTGCAGAGATTTTTATCTCTTCTCCATTTGTTCTGCTTTGCGGTTGCAATCGCAACTGCCCGAACAGTAGCATCATTCTCGTCTAGAATATTTGGTTCTGTCAGAACGTAGTCCACCTATGCCAGTTGTATATTTATGCATACCTTCCTCTTCCAAGAGTTGTAATGATCCCCGTCGAACTTCTCATGTTTGTTGAAACTTGTATCCAGAAGTTTTGCACGGCTATTCTCCATCTACAAGGATCTTGCTTTGAGATTGTTAGTCCTGGGGCTTGATCAAAGATGATAGAACTAAATATCGAGATCAGAGGTTCAAATAAACATTCTTCTTCTGATTATTCTTAAGATCCACGAGGAACACTATAATATAAATCTGATTACAAAAGCAACAATAATCAGAAAATAAATCTTACGTTCTTCCTCGCAATCGTAGTTGCTGACGGACAGAACTGAGTTACAACTCAGAGAAAAAAGAAGAAAGAAGAAGAGAAAAGATTCTTGCTGGGGTGATTAAGATCACCGTTGCTCAAAGCAAGATTCGCCCCACCACGATCTACTTCCAGGAACCAGCAAGTTCACGAAGAACTTCTAGAACGCTCGTAAGTCAATATTTGAGACTTGAACGGGCTTCCTGGACTTTACGGACTCCCTTAACTCTCTTCTTGGTACATCTTCCAAAGGAGGCCAAGGGGCTCTATTTATAGAGTAGAGTGAGACTTTATCTTTTCTCCTATCCGATGTGGGACTAAAATACCAATACTCAAAAATAGAGTTTGATATTTTAGATCACCCCACAATCAGCATAGTAGTGTTCCAGTCCACGCCGACCCCCCCCCCCCGAACACTCTCATGCATGCATGAGACAACCTGGAGTCTGTGTTCGAGTCCGAGCCCGTACAACAAAAATCAACTAGCATCATTGTTGGAATTAATCCTTTTTTCCTTCTAGGAAAATACTCCCATATGGCACACACTTGTGCCCCACCACACCTCATGTGCATACCTCAACACAAGCAATATATTATATTGAGATACTCACCATTTGGTGTAGCCAATATGGGACTATCTTTCCTAGTCTAAAGGAAAAAATACTAACAATCCCCCATATATCTCAATATATGGGTTGAGCGTTCCTCACAGTGACTGTCCATCATACATTAGGAGAGATATCGCTGACGACTTGAATCTTCCAGCATGGGTCAAATAATAGTATGATACAAGAATGGACTAAGCCTTGAATTTTGCACCATGACTGTAATTTTTTCCACTCACATAATGACATCAGATGTGCTTCTGGTTGCACATTAAAGGCCCTGTGCGTGCCTGATTTTGGTGTATGTATCTTGGGCGCCTACAAGTTTACCCTCAAGAGACGGCTTGAATCTCTTTCCATACATTCTAGGTAAGTTCTTTTAAAGAGTCCTTTGGCATGAAGCATTGCATTCCTTACGGTGCTACCCTGCTATGACATGGCCCAAAGCCGAGGCTATACCTCATCGTGCTGTCACGCCATTGTAGCATGAGGTCTCAGCCTCTTTGTAGTGCCAAACTACCCAGCATGAAGCCTCGCGCTTCCTTGCGGTGTTACGCTGCTGTGACATAGCTCGCATAGCTAAGGCTTTACCCACTCTACGTACCTCTTAGTGGTGTCACACCACTGTAATATGAGGTCACCGACCTTATTATAGTGCTGACTATCACTCTTCATTCTACAATATTAGGCTACCTGCCTATGCGGTGCTACACCGCTATGACATGTCTTGTAAAGCCGAGGTATTACCCTTACCGAGGAACCTCTTGGTGGTGTCACCCCACTGTAGAATGGAGACCTTATGCTCCTTTATAGTGTTGTGCTACCGTGCTTCCTATAGAGCACACTAGACATTCAAAATGCCTGAGAACTCATTAAGGCGTCCAAGCCATCCTCCCACAAGACTTGTTCTTTTAAGAGAATAGATAGTAGACAACATTGGTTATGGGTCTGTAACCCCTCAGTATCTCAAAGAACTATCCATTGTTCTAGATATTCCCTCCGTCAGTGGTCCTTCTTTGAACCAAAAGTTAGATGCCTAGTAGATTTCTCTTTGAAATAATAGCATAAAACTTTATGGTAGAATTACAAAGACGGAATATCACATCGTCTTCAAGCCCATCATAATTGTTGTATCCTCGACCAGCTGGCGCTTGGGACCTTTGGTGAACGGATCGGCCAGATTTCCCGACTCTGAACATCAATCACGGTAATGACTCCAGTCTTTATTCGATCATTCGCCGCCCTGTACCTTAATCGCACAGTCTTCTTCTTACCATTGAAGAGATCATTTGAAGCCACCGCTGCAGCTGCCTGGTTGTCACAGTATATCGGTATCGTCGGAATCTATGCACCAACTACTGGAAGATCATACATGAGCTCCCGAAGCCATTTTGCTTCTTCTGCTGCAGCAGTCAGTACAAAGAACTCAGATTCCATTTAGGAATGAAAGAGCAATGTCTGTTTCTTCGACTTCCACGATATTGCAGCTCCACCCATGGAGAAGATGTATCCTCATGTGGACCTTTCGCTCTCTGTTTCTGAATACCAGCTTGGACCACTGAAGCCTTCCACTACTGTCGAATATCTACTGTGTGCATTGCATACTTCTGAGTCCTCTTGAGATATCTCATAAATCTCTTCACGGCCTTCCAATGCTCCACACCTTGGTTACTCGTGAATCGACTCAGCATCCCCACGGTAAAAGCTATGTCAGGCCTTATGGCAGTAGTTGCATACATCAAACTCCCGATGATGCTTGAGTACGCCAGCTGCCTGATGCTTTCCCTAGGATTTGGCTTCAGCTTCTTGTCACACCTGTAAGGAGTATTGATCCCTGAAAGATCCTGATATCCATAGTGTGTGAGCATCTTCTTAATGTAATGAGACTGTGACAGCGCTACTCCAGTGTCTGTCCGGATGATCTTTATCCCTATGATAACATCAGCTTTCTCTAAGTCCTTCATACTGAACTTAGATGAGAGGAACTTCTTTGTCTCAGTGACACGTGCTAGATCCGTACCCAAGATTAGCACGTTGTCCACGTATAGACAAAAGATGACTTCTCTCCCGTCAGCGAACTTTGTGTAAACATATTTGTCCGTCTTACTGACCATGTAGCCGTTTGATCTAATAACTTTGTCAAACTTCTCGTGCCACATCTTGGGAGCTTGCTTCAGACCGTATAGAGATCTCACCAACCTGCAGACTTTGTCTTCAAGGCCCTTAACGATGAATCCTTCTGGCTGTTGCATTTAGATCTCTTCGATCAAATCACCATTCAAGAATGTTGTCTTCACATCCATCTGATGTATGACGAGCTTGTGAATTATACTCAGAGCAATCAACATCCTGATGGTTGTCATCCGTACTACAGGAGGATATGTGTCGAAGTAGTCGATCCCCTGCTTCTGAGAAAACCCTTTGGCTACCAGCCTTGCTTTGAACTTGTCAATAGTTCAATCGGCCTTCATCTTCTTCTTGAAGATCTACTTGCATCTGATTGGTTTAGCTCCTTCAGACAGATCGACCAACACCTATGTATTTTTGGAGGTTATTGAGTCATACTCATCATTGATAGCCTTCCTCCAGAAGATAGCATCTCTGGTCTTCATCGCCTCATCATAGGTAAGCGGATCAGCTTCCATATGATAGGTGACAAACTCATCTCCGAAGTCCTTATGTCTTCTCACCCGCTTAGATCTGGGTTCTGTGAGTTCTGGTTCAACAATTGTCTCTGGTATGACAATTTCTTTTTCTTGGACAGCATCTTCTTTGGAAGTGATAGCCGCCTGTGCACTCATATTATTCTCTGAAATGTCTGCAATAACAATGTTCTTGTGCCTCGCAAATTTATCTTCAAAAATTCGGCCTCACGAGATTCAATTATTTGATTGGTTTTAACATCAAGAAACCTTCGAGCATCACTTTTCTCAGCATACCCCAAAAAGATCGTCTTTGTAGTCCTTGTCCTAATGTTTTGAATCTTCAAGTCCGAAAGCTTCATATATGCCAGGTACCCCCACACTCGAATGACGTTCAAGTTGGGTCCGACTTTGAACCAGAGTTCATTAGGAGTGACTTCGGAACCTGCGTACGGTACTCTGTTCAAATGAACGTAGCCGTTAACGCAGCTTCTCCCCACAAGCAGTTTGGAAGGCCTACAGTCAACAGCATTGAGTTCATCATCTCAGTCAACGTCCTGTTCTTCCTTTCAGCTACTCCATTTGATTGAGGAGAATACGGAGCAGTTGTCTCATTGACAATTACATGTTCTTTACAGAATGATGCAAATTCAATAGACCTATACTCTCCGCCTCGATCACTTCGGAGTCTCTTGAGTTGTTGCCCTGTTTGACGTTCAGCCTTAGCCTTGTACTCCTTGAACTTCTCGAATGCTTCATCTTTAGACTTGAGCAGATAGATGAACGCGTACTTCGAGTAGTCATCGATGAATGTAATAAAATACTTTATCTTGGCCTTTGTGGAAAACTATCTGAAGTCACAGATATCTTAGTGTACCAACTCCAGAAGATTTATACTTCGATTCACCCGTTTGAACGGTTTTTTGGTAATATTTATCTGTGCACAAACCTCATACTTCTCCACCTCCTTACCCCCACATTTGGAGATAAGCCCCAGACTAGACACTTTGTTTATTCTTTTACAATGAACATGTCATACTCTATTGTGCCATAACTCAAGAGAATAACCAGAAGAAGAAACTGTATTAATCATTTTTGCAGGAGTTACAAGTTGAAGTTTGAACATCCCTTCGGTACAATAAGCTTTTCCAAAGTATGTTCCTTTGTAGGACATCACTATCTGTCCAGCATTGATGTCCATCGTTAAGCCTGCGTTACATATCAGACTTCTAGAGACCAGGTTCTTGACTATCACCGGTACATGCTTCACATCTTGAAGCGTCAGCGACTTCCTCGAAGTCAGGTTCAGTACCACCGTTCTTGTCCCCAGTACTTCAACTTATGTCTGGTCCGCCACCATAACCTTCTCAGATGTAGACTTGTATATGGTGAACAACTCCTTATTGGAGCAAACATGGCAGGATGCACCCGTATCCACCCACCAGTTGGTGTCAACAACATTCGTGGTAACCTGCGCACTCATGGCAACCTTGTTAGGCTCACCTTGCTCTATCTGTTTGGACTTTGATCTGCAGTCTCTACGATAGTAGCCCTTCTTTCTACAATTGAAGCAAGTCACATCAGACTTGGACTTTTGCTTTGACTTGAACGAAGCCGACTTCACCTTTAGATGGTTGAAGTCATTCTTCTTCTGGTAGTGAGAAACCTTATGCTTCCCTTGGAGTCCCCCGCATGAACTAAGTTGGCCTCTGCCAACAGTATGAACACCATGTCCAGTTTGTTCTTAGCCATCAACTCATCTCTAAAATTGATGTTGTGAAGTATTTGATCAAGGCTGATTTGCATCTTCTTCATGTGCATGTCCAAGATAAAACTCCTCCATACTGACGGAAGCTTGGCAACTATACCCCCTACGACAAAAATGTTGACAAGTGGCATGCTATCGTCCTCAAGTTTTTGATGTAACTTGAGGAACTCCTTGACTTGAGGCAACATCGCCTTGTCGTCCTCAAATCGCATGTTCCAGACCTTCTCAGTCACATGGATCTTGTTGCGGTTCTCATCCGCCTGATAATGCTTCTCTAGAGACTCCCAAACGACCTTAGCATGGTCTGTCTTGCTGTATGACTCCACCAGATTATCCTCCATGGAGTTCAAAATTATCAGCTTGTAGAGATTTTTATCTCTCCTCCATTTGTTATGCTTTGCGGTTGCAATCGCAACTGCCCGAACAGTAGCATCATCCTCTTTTGGAATCTCCGGTTCTGATTCTGTCAGAACGTAGTATAAAATTCCTAAATTTCTACTATTTTTATATTTTTGGTACTGATTATTTTTTATTTTGTATTGTACATCGCGTAGTTGTATTGTATGTCGCGCACAAAATTTTGTTTTTCGTAATTGCTCGACAAGTGCGAATATGTGCGAGCGTACATACTTTTTTTGAAAAATATTTTTTCTATTTTTATAGTTTCAAAATAATATATATATATATATATATATAATAATTATTTTTAGCTATCGTACCAAAATTTCCAAGTTTATGATTTTATTTATGAAAATCCTTTCATTTATACAGTTATAATAATAAATAATATTCTTATAAAATGGTATACTAGAAAAGTATATTTATATAAATATTATTTGTGCATACATATATATTTCATAATTAATTACTAGTTTATTTTTAAATAATAATGTAATTTTCAAAATTATTATTAGTAGTATTTTTGGAAAACATATTTTGAAATTATGGTGGCAATTTAAATCTTGATTTGATTTTATGGATTATTTAAATAGTTAAATTAATATCTATATTTAAAAGTTGATTTATCTTATTTGATTTTAAACTAAAAGATGGAATTTAATTATATTTAAATTGGATTTGGAATTAGATTTGATTGGGTTTAAATTATTGAAATTAGTAGCAAATTATCTATTAAGGGTTTAAATTTTCCTAAATCCTTATCCAACTGGGAATTCCCACCTCCTATATAAGGAGAGGTACTCATCCATAAAATTCTACCATCCACAAAATTCTCCACCACCCACATCATTGCATGCATCGTGTCCGTGTCTAGATCTTTTCTACTAGTTTCCTCCATTACAATTACATTGTCCCCTTCTTCGTGTCCACACACGGACACATGTCATCCTCCTTCCCCGACACGAAGTCCTAAACCTAAAACCTAACTCTAGAGAACACACAACATCCGATCCACGCTGCCACCACCACAGTCGAACTTCCGACCACCAATCCGTCTTCCTCGTCTCCACCAGTAGTTAGCACCTACAACCGTAGCACACCATCTTTCGTCACCCGATCCAGCCAACTTCACCCCGTCCTCCGACATCACCGCCAACGACATTATGCTGACACCGTGGCCGCACTCTTCCATCACCCCCACGCCCTGCCGACCGTTCCGATCTCGTCCACAAAACCACCGCGCCACCATTACCTTCACCACCATCGATATCTCGGCCGTCTTCCCTGACCCAGGCCTCAGGCCGACCAAAACCCCAAACCACCGCTGACGCAACCTTTTCCGACCAAGCCCATAGCTTCCCGTCTATACCACCACCATCACCAGAGTCATCCGCCGACCCCAAAACTTTCGACCACCATGGTCGATACCGCAACCAAAATAAATGCCACAAACAAACCAACGCAACCCATCCACTTACCCCCTTAGCGTAGACCGTCGCGGTGCTCTGCAGCTCCGCTTCGAGCGCCACTCCGTCGTATACGTCCCTCCGGCGCTGCGAGTCCCACCGTCGACCATCGAACTCCGCGACCGCCTGCCGAGTGGGGCAATGTCGATCTTCCACAGATCTGAGAAAGCCACCATTGGCTTCCTTTCGCCACCGCCGGTTCGACCTCCGGGACAGCACCACCGTCCACCACAAATTTTTTCGACCGGAACCCTAAGTCGTCTCCTCCACCAATTCTCCGGCACTCCGCCGTACGCCCGTCGTCGCATCGGCGACCGCGGTTACAACACAGCTGCCAGCGCCGCCTCCATCAGCCGTCGTGTGCGTGTGCGCCACCGCCGCGCCAAGGACTCTTCCCCTCCGCCGCGTGCCTTCCTAGTGGCGCACCGCTCTCTTCTCCTCCAGCACGCCAATGTAGATCTGCGGCCGACCGCCGTCGGATCTTCCGAGACACCCGCTCCTCTTCCCTTCTCTCGTCACTCTCTCTAATAAATTTCCTTGGTTTTGAAGAAAGAGGCAGAGAGTATTAATGTATTGTTATAGTATAGATACTTATCATGTATTGTATTATTAAGTACTGTATGCATATACACTGTATTATTATTATTATTATTATTTGTTAAAATTAATACTAGTATGGGTATTGTCATTAATTATTAATTATATTTAAAATAAATATAGATAATTTTCTAAAATTATCTTGTAATAAAAATATTTGTTGTATGGGCTCTAATATATTTATTTTCATATATATTTCGTTGCTGGATAACTAAAATGATTTAATATTTTCATAAATATTTATGGGCTTAGTCCTTGGAAGGGGTTTTATGATATTATATTATATTATATTAAATACTTGGGCCATAAAACTAGGCCAATATAGTCTTTATTACTTCTAATTTACTATTTTAGGTTTTATATAAATAAATAGTTTCTTGGACTTGTAGCCTCTTTTATATATTATATTATTTCCAACTAAACCTTACTATAAATAGATTTTGGGCCTTTATTAATAAGATTTTCTAAAATAGTACCATAGTATTTTCCACTCAAATTATAGTTTTGCCCTAAAAAAATGTTTTTAGATTTTCAAGTATTTAGCTAAGTTTATTCTAACTAATAAAAATATATTTTCGAGTAGAGTTAATATTTTTCCTAAAATAGTATACGTATTATCTAAATCCAATACCTTCGATTCTTATCCTGTCCGTGACTAATCCCATTCCCTCGTCAATTCTATACGTCCTATCGTCCCTAACTAATTTGACCCTTCTGGACCCAATGGAACTGTCCGTGCCACCATCAGAGGCCACCTTGCATAGTTGTTGCACCGAAGTCGCAGTTTGTGTCACATTGATCATTGCAGTACACCATGCATCCTACCAGGCAAGATACCTTGCCATTATACTGTTTATATTCAGTCTGCATTTTATTACATATCACTGTTCATTATTTCCAGTTATTACAGTTCTTGATTTACTACATGCTCAGTGATTATTAGTTACTTTGTTACTATCCTTTGATGGCATATGAACCTAGAGTTAGGGGACTACCGTTTGTAGTGTATTGCATATGCCTCGACACAGTTGTACCACGAGGATGTGTGAGACGAATAGCATGTAGAGGTCCTTGCATAAGGGCTGATCCCCCTTGTGCATGCGTTAGGACTAACTGCTAATAGAGGCATGTTAGGAGACTTAGCAGTTAGTAGAGGTATATGAGACATGGATGTGACTCGGTTAGGTATTGGGTGGAAAGAACAGTTCCTTAACGTATGGGTCACTTATGCACTTTCCTATTGCCAGTTATCTCTGGTGGAGATACGGTCCTGCATCTGGATACCTGATTTTTTGCTGGCCTCTGACATTCGATGAATGTTATGCTTTGAGGTCCCTGGTATCCTGATGGGACCATACCTGAGATTCCTGCTCCTGGGCCAGATGCCCATGCGTTGGAGGTTTATTCTTAACTGCATGAACATAGTAGTACGGTTAGATTACCTTATTGTTGTCTTGTCATTTATTTTCTTTGTGCCATATTTTGTATTCAGTATTTATGGCATGTTCTTCATGTATCTTGTTACGTCCCTCTGAGGACCTGGTTATCTCGCCAGGTATGTGCTCTTATCTTTCGTAGGTGTTCTAGCTGTGGCCATGATCGTCACTATTTCTTCGAGGATGATTGCACTTAGATCGTCTTCGCTTCGCTCGCCAAAATCTTTCTTTTGTTATGTATTTCTTTTCATAGTTGGTAGTGGATTTGTCTCCGCCCAACTATATGTACCAATGATAATTCATAGTTGATTATATGATATCTTTTATTCTTGTATTTTGTGGATGAGATTAGTTAGTTATGGTTTACTGTATTTTACAGCTTATGTATTCATACGAGGCCCATGTACTTCGTATGTATATAGCTGGCATGTCTACGTTCCTAGTCCTACGTATTTTGGGACTGGGGCGTTACACGTAGTCCACCTCTGCCAGTTGCAGATTCATGCATACCTTCTCTTCCAAGAGTTGTAATGATCCCCGTCGAACTTCTCAAGTTTGTTGAAACTTGTATCCAGAAGTTTCGCACGGCTATTCTCCATCTACAAGGATCTTGCTTTGAGATTGTTAGTCCCGAGGCTTGATCAAAGATGGTAGCACTAGATGTCAAGCTTAGAGGTTCAAACAAACGTTCCCCCTTCTAATTATTCTCGAGATCCACGAGGAACACTATAATATAAATCTGATTACAAAAGCAACAATAATCAAAAAATAAATCTCACGTTCTTCTTCGTAATCACAGTTGCTGACGGACAGAACTGAGTTACAACTCAGAGAAAAAAGAAGAAAGAAGAAAGCAGAAGAGGAAAGGTTCTTGCTGGGGTGATTAAGATCACCATTGCTCAAAGCAAGATTCGCCCCACCATGATCTGCTTCCAGGAACCAGCAAGTTCACGAAGAACTTCTGGAACGCTCGTAAGTCAATATTTGGGACTTGAACGGGCTTCCTGGACTTTACGGACTCCCTTAACTCTCTTCTTTGTACATCTTTCAAAGGAGGCCAAGGGGCTCTATTTATAGAGTGGAGTGAGACTTCACCTTTTCTCCTATCCGATGTGGGACTAAAATACCAATACTCAAAAATAGAGTTTGATATTTTAGATCATCCCACAATCAACATAATAGTGTGGCAGTCCACGCCTACCCCCCGAACACTCCCGTGCATGCACGAGACAACCTGGAGTCCATGTCCGAGTCCGAGCCTGTACAACAAAAATCAACTTGCATCCTTGTTGGAATTAATCCTTTTTCCTTCTAGGAAAATACTCTCACATGGCACACACTTGTGCCCCACCACACCTCATGTGCACACCTCAACACAAGCAATGCATTATATTGAGATACTCACCATTTGGTGTAGCCGATGTGGAACTATCTTTCCTAGTCTAAAGGCAAAAACACCAACAGTAATACTGTAAAATCAAAAAGGACAAGGTATACTTGCTTGGAGTTGTCCAATCCGTTCTGAGACTGTAGGTAACAAGGTCGCACCCAAGCCTAGGCATGATCTATGACTGCTATCGTCCTCAAGGAATCTACCATAACCCCAACAACCAATCAAGAGTGACACATTGTCATTTCTATCTAGAGAGGCAGAGTTTTATTTAAAGTATCTGGGAACATACTTCTAACCCCAATATAATTATATACACAATAAAAATAATGCTATATTGATATAATCATAACTTCATATACAAAATTCCTATTGGATTTTGTTTACAAAAAAAAAAGTGTATAATCCCTATATAAGATTTAGATATTTAGATATAAAGATGATCTGCCTAAAATCAAAATAAAGTTTATAAACTTATAATGAAGATTATATAACTGCTTTATACCTATATATATATATATATATATATATATATATATATATATATATATATATATATATATATATATATTTTCTTTTTTAATTTTTTTAAAACCAAAGCCGGTGGACGACTCCATCCGACCTTGGCCCGGAGGCCGTGGCCATCGCTACCCAGCCACCTCCATGGGAGGGAGGGCTCGAACCCGGCCCTCACCTCTGGTGCACGGTGGTGTTACCAGTACACCACGACTCTATGTGCTTATACCTATATATATATATATATATATATATATATATATATATATATATATATATATATATATATATATATATATATATATATATATATAATTATAAAATTATATATAGTTATAAAATTATATATATATATATATATATATATATAGAGGATGAGGGAGGTGAGGTGCCACCCTATGGAGGGTGTCTACTTGTCACCCCCCACATGCTATCATCATGCACCCATGTGCATGATGATAGCATGGGGGGTGACAAGTAGACACCCTCCCATGAGGTGGCACCCTACCTCCCTTATTCTATATATATATATATATATACCTTATAAAAGTATTCACAAATAATAATAAATATGTATACAGAAAGGCATATATGCAATTATGTTTGAAGATAAACACATAAAGGTAATCATGTACCTACAGTCTTGCCTATATTTAGTCATATGTTCATGTTTATGTAAAAATAGCTTTCATGCATTAGGTAAAATTATCTATATAACAGAATTTATATTTATATTGAAAAATAGATATATTTGTATCTATTTAAACATATTCGTAAGAAAAGAACATATGTGAATGACATTTGTACAATTTCTTTATTATAAACACTTGTCTAATTATACAATATGATAGTGCTTATGTATATAAATATATGCCCACAAAACAAACTTATATGCATACGTACTAAATAATTTTGTTAGAAAAATAAATTCCTCATTCAACTAATTCACCTACTATTACATATATACAAAAACATGACAGTGATTCATCTATGCAAGTTCATGAACACACTGTTTCATATACGCACATATATGAACACACTGCTTCATACAAAATATGAACTCACTACCTTACCTACTCCAACATATATAATACTCATTTAAATACACAAGTGTAAAGTTATATAATACTTATACCTACTAAATAGGTTTAAATATAGGGGTTAGTTCATTATCAAGGATATGGGATCTGCGGCTCTTCTCCTTAAACTCGAGAGAGAGAATTTCTCTTCCTCAACTCCAATCTGTTGGAATTTTTTTTCTTTAAATTCTTCAGATTAAAATCTGCAACAAAATAAAATAAGTTAAAGTTACCGGCCTCCGGAAAAGTCGCGCACGAAGCACTGCCCTAAGAGTTAGCTCGGGTCTATGTGCAGACTGTATCCGAACGCTCCTAGTGGTAAAATCCCCGCTCCACTGGAATCTCTTTGTCGCATACGACTTGGAGAGAGTGACCCCGACTTAGCTCTGTCCAGAGCAACAACGACGAACGGAAAGCTCGGATCGGAAATGGCGAGATTGAAGAAGAGAATTTGGACGTATATTTCTGTGTCCGAATGAGGAGAATGGAGCTCAATATATAGGCTGATGCCAACGGTTGGGAATAAATGTGATATTAAATCAGCCTATTAAAATTAACGTTACAGCACATGTTAAAAATGTGATACAATGAACCTGGACATGAAATCATGTATCCAAACGTTGCAGAATTAATGAATAGTAACGGTAAAAATTTAATAGAAGAAAAAAAGATTTTTGGGTCTCAGCCCGAACTCGAAGAAGGAATTGGATCGGCATTTGGCGTCTGCAGATGTGGGCACGTGCCTGCACCCGTTACGCGTGCCGAACCGAACCGAGCCGAATCGGGCCGGATGGCGGCGACGGCACGCGCGTGTTACCCATGGGGCTCCTACACAACACTTTTTGTGAAGCAAAAGGGTGTGAGCTAATACAAACAAACAATCCCTCTCCCTAGCAGATGTGGGACTAACAAATGGAGATTGAGCATTTGCTGCTGTGCACACAGTCTACAATTCCCTCCAGAGGTCAAGTTCCAAAAGTAATAGAAGGAAGAAAAGAGAAAAAAAGGTAAAGGAGGAGAAAAAAGAATTTCTGGGCAGTTGTATACTATGCATAAGTGAGATGGACTATAGCCTTGAATCTCACATAGTGACTATTGTCTTTGTATGAAGAAGAGCTTGATGGACTACGACTTGAATCAGTCTTCTTGAACCAGACTCAGAAAATAGCACACATAGTACGCTAGAGGTACTTGGGTCTATCGGGTGGTACGTTTGGTTGGCCATGTGCACTTTTACACATTCATGAGAGTCCTCAAGGGTTGGTGATAGGAATCAACCTTGCATATCATACTTGGACTTATTAAGAGTTTAAACTCACCATATCCATATCACAAAAGGAATACTGTCACCATCGGGATAGGGTATTAATGTACACATGTACAGCCTCTTGGGCTTTTATTTTAAAGAGAATTTAATCTCAAGGTCAGTGTTCCATAATAGTCACCTAGTCCAGCTTGTTCCTACCCATTGAACCGACTTCTTGGGAACTCCAGTCAGACTCGGCTGGATTGCCACTGCTGGTGACTATACTATGGGCTTAACCCCATCCCCCCTCGATGATTTTAGGATCAATGTCCTAGACAGACCCTTCGTCAAGTGATCTGCAAGGTTCTTTTCTGACTTTATATAGTCAAGAACAACATATTTGCCTAGTAGGCTTTTTATTGACTTGAAGCGCAGCTGCAGGTGCCTGTTCATCTTAGCATTCACATAATCATATTTTAGTAGTTCTATAACAGATTTATTATCATATTTTATAGAAATTGCAGGAATAGAATGAACAAAAATAGGTATATGCATAATAAGATTTCTAAGCCATTCGGTTTCTGTACATTTAGTGTCCAAAGCTATCATTTTAGAGTCCATTGTACTTCTGGCAATGATGGTTTGTTTGCATGATCCCCATAAGATCGCAGCTCCTGCTAGGGTAAAAATATATCCAGTAGTGAATTTTACATCATGTGAATCAGTTACCCAATTTGTATCGGAGTAACCTTCTATGATATCAGGGTATCTAGTATAATGAAGTTTATAATCTAGAGTACCCATATGATATCTAAATACTCTGTCTAATGTAGTCCAATGTGACTTATTTGGGTTACTAGTATATCTACTTAGTCTCCCAATAGCAAATACGATATCAGGTTTGGTCCTATTTGTTATGTACATAAGGGACCCAATCATCTGTGAATATCTATGTTATTCTATAGGTGATCATTTATTCTTTTTGAGAACAACATTACTATCATAAGGAGTAAGAGCATATTTTTTGTCAAAATACTCAAACTTTCTTAACATTTTCTCAATTGAATGTGCTAAGGATAGAGTATATCCCTCATTACATTTGGATATTTGCATTCCTAGGATCAGATTTGCTTCACCTAGGTCTTTCATATCAAACTGGTTAGATAAATAATTCTTAGTGTTATTTATCAATTCCAGTGAAGATCCTAAAATAATGATATCATCAACATACAAGCATAAGATAACACAACTTCCATTTGTATTTTTAGAATACAAACATTTTTCATATTCATTTGGCACAAAACTAAATTCTATAATGACTTTGTCAAATTTGTTGTGCCATTGCTTGGGAGCTTGCTTTAGGCCATAAAGAGATTTTACTAATCTGCAAACCTTATTTTCTTGACCTTTAGCAATAAAACCTTCAGGTTGTTCCATATATATTTTTTTCTCTAAATCTTCATTTAGAAATGTTGTCTTTACATCCATTTGATGGATCAGCATATCATGAATGGAGGCTAAGGCTAGGAGGGTTCTAATAGAAGAAATCCTAGCTACAGGAGAGTAGGTATCAAAATAATCTAACCCCTTTTTCTGGGTAAAACCTTTGGCTACTAATCTAGCCTTATATTTCTTTATGGTACCATTGGCTCTAAGTTTCTTTTTAAAGATCCACTTACAACCTATGGATTTGCTACCTAAAGGAAGGTTTGTTAAAAACCAAGTATTGTTCTCCATAATAGAGTTATACTCATTGTTAATAGCTTCTTTCCAGAAAGGGACATCAGGAGAGGATATGGCTTCTTCATAAGTTGAGGGATCACCCTCTATCAAAAATGTGAAGAATCCTTCTTCTAAATTCTTTTCAATCCTTTCTCTTTTACTCCTTCTAGGTTCTATGACTTGTTCAGTTTGAGAACTAGGTATTTGATCATGAGAACTAGTAGATGGAGTAAGAGAAGGGTTAGAGGAAGATGGAGGATTTCTATCCTTGAAGGGAAATATATTCTCAAAGTAAACTGCATCTCTAGCTTCTATAATAGTATTATTAGAGATTTTATTTACTTCAGAATGAGTTATAAGAAATCTATTGGCATTGCTATCTAGGGCATATCCTATGAACATAGCATCTACAGTCTTAGGTCATATCTTCCTCTTTTTAGGTTCCAAAATTCCTACTTTAGCTAGACATCCCCAAACTTTGAGATAATTAATCCTTGGGGTTCGACCTTTCCATAACTCATATAGTGTCTTATCATTAGTCTTACTGGGTATCCTATTAAGAATATAACAGGATGACAATAAGGCTTCTCTCCAAAGATTATCAAGAGTACTTGAGCTGAGAAGCATGGCATTGACCATGTCTAACAGAGTGTGATTCTTCCTTTCAGCAACTCCGTTGGACTGTGGTGAATAAGGAGCAGTTACCTCATGAATAATTCTATATTCTTTACAGAAGTTGGTCATATCATTTGAGGTGTACTCTCTATCATGATCTGATCTAAGGATCTTAATCTTTCTATCTAGCTGGTTCTCAGCTTCGAATTTATATACCTTGAATCTGTCTAGAACTTCATCTTTGGTCTTAAGGAGGTAGGTATAATAATACTTTGAATGGTCATCAATAAAAGTAACAAAGTATTTCCTACCGCCTCGGGTCAAAACCCTATTGGAATCACAAACATCACTATGGATAAGTTCTAGGAGTTCAGAGTCCCTATGGACAGATTTGAAAGACAATCTAGTGTGTTTGGCTTGAACACAAATCTCACATTTGTGTTCATCATCTATAGGAGTCCTAGGGATAAGATCTAAGTTCATCATTCTTTTAATAGATCCTAAGTTCACATGACCTAGTCTACCATGCCAAATATTTGAGGATTCAACATTTGCAATAAAAGAAGGATTTGAACTTTTATTTATAGTACTTAAAATAAAGAGTCTATCTTTTACAAATCTTTTACCCATAAACAGATCATTCTTAGAGAAAACTACTTTATTGGCCTCCATTACAATTTTGTATCCTGAGGCTACAAGGAGGAATCTACTAACAAGGTTTCTTCTAACAGACGGCACATGAAGCACATCATGGAGAGGTAAAATTTTGTCTGATGTCATCTTCAGATCTATTCTTGCTCTTCCTACTATCTGTGCCGTAGAGCCATCTTATAGAGTCACGCCTCCTCCACCTGATTCCTGATAGGTTGAAAAGTAGGAGCGATCAAATAAAACGTGAACATTAGCTCCCGAATCCAACCACCAATCATCAGAATAGAAAGAAAGATTTACTACAGGTTGATAGCTTACAGACTTGAAGGAGCTGGAAGACCCATTCAGAATCATGTTAGCTTCTGACTTGCCTTTTCCTTTGAAGGAGGTCTGGATAGGTTCTTTCTTCTTTTGGAAGCAGTTGATGGCTGTATGGTTGGTTCTACCACACACAAAACAAAATCTTATTTGATCCTGAGTTTGACCAAAGTTTCTAGGTTTATGGGGTTGATGGTGTTGAGAGTTTTGGTGATGAGGATTTTGGAAATGGGGGTTTTGGTGATTTGGTTGAAAACTCTGCTCCTTTTTGAAGGAGTTTTTCTTGGGCTTGAGATGGTTGTTGGACTTGGGTTTGCCATGGCTTTCTACAAGGTTAACCCTAGCTGTGGCATTAGACCTAGCTTTGGCCTTTGTCCTAGATTCTTCTTACGTTCTAAGCCTTTTCAGAGCTTGAGGGTATGTAATAGACCCTTGTAGATAGAGAAGATCCTTTGCCACATTAGACCAAGAAGGAGGAAGTTTGTCTATCAAGCATCCTATTTTGTACTCAGTAGAAAAGATGGTTCCCTTGGCTTGAACATGCCTAAGATGTTCTTGAAATTCATGGATTTGGTCATTTATAGGTTTGTTATCTACCATGATATATCGATTGAATGTGGAGAAATTGAATCTGTCAATTCCATCATCATCACAACCATATTCATCTTCCAAAGCATCCCAGAGTTCTTTAGCGCTTTTATATTCAAAGAATATGTCATAGAGTGTTTCAGACATAATGCTTAAGATTCTGTGGAAGCAGTGATAGTCAATTTCCTTAGGGATCTTAGGTTTGGTGGATGAAGAGGACTTAGACACCCTTATGTCAGACTCAGTCTCATCAGAATCATTTGAGATGGGTGTGGACCCATCAATGGCAGAAATCAGGCCTAAAGTGGTAAGCCAAAATTTTATTTGACTCTGCCACCTCTTGAAGTAGGTGTCATTGAACTTAGGGGACTTTGCAGAAAAAGTCTCTTCCTTGGCAGACATGTTTTCTAAAAGTCTATAAAGGTTTAAATTTACTCAATAAGTTGGCTTAAGCTAAAAATTTAACAATTTAAATGATTTTAGTAATAGACCTTTAAAATTTTAAGGTTGGGTTAGCTGTAGGGACCGGATCCCAGCAAGTGGTGATTCACGAGGAACACTTAAGTACCGGTCGCTTAGACGAATTTTCGCCTTGTTGACAGAAGGGCCCTTTCGGCTTGTTCCCAAACAAATCTCTACTTTAGAACTTTAAAAATTAAAAAAAATTTACTAAATCAAATAACTGTTGGATTTAGCCTAGATTAAAATATTGAGTAAACGAAATGAATTAACACAATAACGTTTGTCTTAGGCAGATTATTAAGCAACCAAAATTGTTCTAACAAATTTTTAGGCAATCAATATGTATATGCCTTCACATAACTTTATTTCGTGTACAAAAAAGTTTACAGTAAGAAGCTTTTGGTATGCAATTTTTTTTAACAGTATAGAAATGTTAAATTAACTTTTGCCAGAAAAGGTGTACTGAATAACACATATGTAGTGAATGCTAATAAATTTGTAGTGAATTCTACAAATGTGAGATCTGTAGTGAATTTAATAATAATAAATGTGCACTGAATAGTAATAAACAAGTAGTGAATTCTACAAATATGTAGTTGAAAAACAAATGTATATGGTTGAAGGACAAATTTGTAATATACGAGTTTAAGACACTTGAAAAAGGAAGTGTTAACAGCAAAGTCCTAGTTCGCAAATGTGGTTCTTATGGCAGTACAAAATTTGTTAACTGTAAGAACTTTGTTGGCCAATGAACAGTTAATAGTAAGACTAAATATGTAAAAATATATGTATTTTTTTTTCAAATTCTTCGGATTAAAATCTGCAACAAAATAAAATAAATTAAAGTGACCGACCTCCGGGGAAGTCGCGGACGAAGGACTGCCCTAAGAATTAGCTCGGGTCTATGTACAGACTGTATCCGAACGCTCCTAGTGGTAAAATTTTTGCTCCACCGGAATCTCTTTGCCGCACACGACTTGGAGAGAGTGACCCTGACTTAGCTCTGCCCAGGACAACAACGACGAAAAAAAAGCTCGGATCGGAAATGACGAGATTGAAGAAGAGAATTTGGACGTATATTTCTGTGTCCAAAGGAGGAGAATGGAGCTCAATATATAGGCTGATGCCAACGGTTGGGAATAAATGTGATATTAAATCAACCTAATAAAATTAACGTTACAAACGTTACAGCACATGTTAAAAATGTGATACAATGAACCTGGACATGAAATCATGTATACAAACGTTGCAGAATTAATGAATAGTAACGGTAAAAATTTAATAAGAGAAAATTTTTTTGGGTCTCAGGCCGAACCCGAAGAAGGAATCAGATCGGCATTCGGCGTCCGCAGATGTGGGCACGTGCCCGCACCCTTGAACCGAACTGAACCAAGCCCCATGGGGCTCCCATACAACACTTTTAGTGAAGCATAGGGTGCGTGAGCGACCAAACAACAAACAATCCCTAATAACAGTAAAAATTTAAGAAGAGAATTTTTTTTTCGGAATCACTTTCCTTTCCTAACAACAAACACATAGAAAAGTAATGATACCGAAGACGACGAATGGATTGAGCTTTCCAACTCGCGCGTGTAGCCCATGGGACTCTCACACAACACTTTCAATGAAGCAAAAGGGTTGAGATAATACAAACAACAAATAATCCCTGGACTAACAAATGGAGATTGAGCTTTTGCTGCTATGCACACAGTCAACACAATCAACAAAGAGGATTCATCTCCCATATTTCGGAGCCAAAAGAGGGGGCTTCAGAGTTCAGGCTCTACCATGCGCTCTTCCACGGCAGTAGGGTTGGCCGACGCGAGAGAGCACGCAGGAACAAAGGCGATGCTCAGCCCGGCAGAGTAGCGCACTCGTGCGGAGGTTGCCTATGCACGGGTTCGGCACACGGCCTGACGTGGGTGTCTGGGCTGTCAATGGGACGTTACAAGGAGGTCGACGCTTTCGACTATAGAGACGACGAGTGACGCGCTCGGCGAGATAAGCCACGGCGATGTCTGCGAGGTCTAAGACCCAAAGGAAGTCTCGCGGCTCACGGTGTAAAGCTCTACGCCGATCGGCTGTCAGCGACGAAGGCGCGGGGTGGCATGGGTGGTCTGCGTCGGAATGAACAGTGTAGGCGGGTAAGTGTTGGGAACGTCGGGGAGCCTCTGTTTGGATCCAGCGTGGGGGCGAGGTTGGTGCAGAATGGAATTGGTGGTGATGTGGGCGGTGTTCGACTGGAGAGGGAGATTTTGGGGATTCTAGTCATGTCGAGGCTGCAACGATTTAGGGTGTAGGTGATTGTCGAGCGAGGTGGGGAAGTGCATGAAGAAGAGGAGGGGTGGCAGCAATAGGGAGGAGAAGATGGAGTGACCGTTGACAGGCCTTTGTGCCTGGCGGCTAGGGTTTAATGGGTGTGAAGTGAACATACTATTATATATAGAGGGGGGAGCTGTGTTGCAGTTGGAGAGGATAGCGTTGTCGCCGCGGTATTGGTGAGCGGCTATTATGCCCGTATGTGAGCAGTAGCATGCTACCATGCTGCAGAGTGTGGGAGCTGTTGCTCCATTCAAATGGGCTACGGGTTCGGGTTGTATGGCTTGGGCTAGGTGCAAACATAGAACTTAATTGGAGGGAAATCCAATTAAGTGTGCAAAAGTAAGGTTAGAATGCCATGGGCTGCAATGCCATGGGTTATAAGGATTTTAAAAGGGAGAAAGGTTTATTATTTGGGTCATGGGCTCTGTAACTGGGCTGGAAGGATATAGGAATTAAATGGAAGGGATTTCCAATCGCTGAGTTAAATGGGTTGGCCTGCGATTGATCCTTTTTAGTGGGCGGGCATTGGGATGAAAATGCTATGGTTATATAGGAAGTTTATGGTCTAAACTAAGTAGTAGCAATAATATTAATAGCAGTCTATAATATAGAAATTTTAAATTTCTAAACCTAATAGTAATAATGATATAATAAAAATAATACTAGTAATCAAATACTTATAAAATGAGAATTACCTCCTTTGCTAGGAGATTGAGGGGAATGACAATTATTATATAATAATTGGAAAAAGAAAAATATTAAAAAGTTGGTAATATCTCGTGCATAATGATTTAGAAATATTACTAGTCAATAACTCGAAACATAAAATATCCAAAATTTAAAATATGGGAGTTTACATTCTATCCAACTTAAAAAATTTCGTCCTCGAAATTAAAAGTAGGCTAAGAAGAAAGGGAAAATTGAGTTCACTAAATAGGAAATCAATTATGACTAGTCGTACCGAGTTTCTCGAAAGGATGTGGGGCACAGTTGCAAATGGAGTCCTAGTTGACTTCACATTCTAAGAACTAGGGGCACTTGTTCAAGACACTACCCAACTTATAAAAATTTAGTTGGCAGGGAATAGTGTAGCCAGGATTCCATTTACACACGCGTGGAAGGGTTTATCTCCAATAAATATAAAGAATGTTAGGCACTACAAATCATAGTCATAGACTCTCAAAGAAGCCTAAGTACTACCATAGTGCTATTTGCCCAACAACTTTATAAGGGAAATTCATTACTAATTCTCTATTTCTTATATATATAGGTTGTCTTCAACAAGGCAGAAGGGAATGTCTAGGGAGGTAACGAAAATTTATTGCCTATGTAACGAGAGATAAGTAACCCAAGATAATAGGATACTAAATCGATTAAGGATAAGTTGCAACTCCTAAAAACTTGCGTACTTTTCGAACTATGATGAACTGCCTTACGGATTGTGACACGTCCATGCAATCGATCCATGCACGTCATGTCTTGCCACGATCATTCTTTGAAGACTCCCTAGGTATTATCACCCTAGGCTAGGGCATGCACCTAGCAAGTACAACTAATGTAATACTAAGAACACTCATTATAGATATCTGTGACAATAACAAATCTTACCCATATTCTCTACTCCCAATGTTTGAGTCTCCTCATTTGTCATGTCTAAAAATATAGGTCAACCTCAATATATATATATATATATATATATATATATATATATGTGTGTGTGTGTGTGTGTGTGTGTGTGTGTGTGTGTGTGTGTGTGTGTGTGTGTGTGTGTGTGTGTGTGTGTGTGTGTGTCATCATTGCTTAGTTATTAAACCATCTTTCCATTCAAAAATGTATTAGTTGGTTTTATTACACTATCTTAGACACCCCTATTTTAAACCACGATACATTAATCCCCTTCATTCATTCTCAGCAATAACTCTACCAACATATATAAAATCGATTTAACTTATAACTTAAATTGGACACGATCTAGGTTATCGACCACCCTACCTGCCTAACTATGACTACCACATAAACAATTCCATTCAGGTTATACTTCTCAATACACTACCAAAATAAGTCATATTGGCGACGAGATTTGCGACGCCAGTAAAAAATATCGCTAATTTTGTTGTATTTAGTGACAAATACTAAAGACGTCGCTAAATGTCACTATCAGCGACTTTCAGCGATAATTTGCAACATGCATTATTATTTGGAAAGCAAAAGTCGCGGTTTAATCGGAGAACATCACGGTCTTTTTTAAAACATCAACGTTTAGCGACTCATCCACTTGAATGTCGCCAGTATATTAGTGGACAACGACGTTTAGCGACGTCCTTTGCAGACGTCACTAACTTATTTCGTATAGGGTTGCTGGTCGATCGACTTTTATTATTTTCTTTCCAAATTTTTAATTCCCCGCTCTCCCCAAAATTTCTCTCCCCCTCCCCCTCTCGTCTCCGACGACCCCCCTCCCCCGGCGACCCCCTACCCCTCACCCCTCCCGTCTCCTTCCCCGGCTCCCCTCGACCCTCTCGACTCCGGCGACCCCCTGCCCCCTCTCCCCTCTCGTCTCCGGCGACCCCCTCCAACGCGTCTCCCTCCTCGACCCCTCTCGAGGCAACTCGCTGCCCCGGCGACCCGTTGTCCCGGCAATCCACTGCCTCGACGACCATCTATCCTGACGACCCCCTGCCCCGGCAAACCCCTGCCGCAACAACTCTCTCGACTCTGGCTCAGGTAACCCTAACCCTAACTCCCTCTTGGTGACATGACACTGACAGACTCCTCTTGCTAACACGACATGACACACTTACATACATTGTGTGTAAGTTGGATACTGACACGATACTGACAAACTCACTGACACGATACTAACACACTCACTGACACGACACACATAAATACATCGTGTGTAGGTTGGACACTGACACATGACACATATACCCTTTTGCTGACACGACACTTACACATAGACACGTACTCATGAACACGACACACATACCCTCTTGCTGATACGATATTGACACAGACACATACTCAATGACACGACACACATACATACATGCATCGTATGGATTATTCTGTTGTGTTTTGTGACTATAATTTAAATCAAGGTACAAATATTCATGATTAAATCTTGGTACAAATATGCATGAAGGAAACTCTTCATTCAAGTAAAATTTTAACTTATTCAAATAAAAATAGTCGGACATTGGACACTGACATACACTTATTTTAGGTGTATTTCCTAGTTTAGTATGGTATCGTGAAAAGATTATAGGTGTATTTTCTAGTTTAGGGTGTGAATATAGGCTTGTGTCACATATAAGATATGGTATATATGGTGTCAAGTGTAGGTATGATTGGTATAGTGTCAAGACATGTGTCAAGATACTTGGTATGTAGGTAAGTGCTAGCTAGGTATCGCCCAGTATTTCATGGTAAGTGCTAGCTTGGTCACTCCGAGGTCAAGTTTTTCTTGTGGGCTCACATGACGACAGAGATATCATTATCTCTTATGTTAAGTGTCCGTGTTAGCCTGAAATCAAGTATCCATGTGAGCCCTTCTCTGGAAAATAAATTTACTTATGCAAGGCTTTTGAGACTATCAGAGTTATACCAAAAAGACGAAGAACTTAGTCTTTTATAAATTTTTTTGGAAATCTAGTATAACTCTGACAGCGTCAAAAGGCTTGCATAAGTAAATTTTATTTTCAGGAAAATGGCTCACAAAGAACATGTGACAACACCTAAGTGTATATCGTAGTACCTAGAGTGAGTATCCTAGTAGTATATAAGATATTTTAGAAATTAGGTAATTGTCAAGGTAGTTTGGGGTTTAATTAAAAGTATCTAGAGTGTATCAATGTGATATTGTGTATTATGGTACATGATATCCTCATGATACACAAATACCTAGAGTTAAGGTGATATGTAGGTGAGTGCTATCTAGGTATCTTAGATACATAAGTAAGTGTCCATGTCAGCCCGAAGTCAAGTGTCTATGTCAGTCCTTCTCTGACAAGTAAATTTACATCTATAAGCCTTTTTGAGGCTTTTAGAGTTCTACATATTTTAGAAATTAATATGAGAAAAGACAAAGAACGAAAGGAGTAAAAAATCAGAAATATAATAAAGAAAGAAAAATCGTACAAAAGAAAAATTATAATATTTGGCCTTTTCTAGTATTTTATGAAATCCTGTATAACTCTAAAAGCCTCAAAAGGCTTACAAAAGTAAATTTTCTTTGAAGAGAAGGGCTGACATTGAACACGTGATGACACTTATTTAATACTCATGTGTCTATACATCCATTTGAATAATATACTTGAATAATGTGTATCTATCTTTGTAGAATTATCTTCAAATGGATATGAATTACTATCTGCAACATCGTTCGTGGATGTTGTGGGACTCGTCTCACTGTATCAGTATTTATGTACGGGTACGCATTTTGAGTCGTATTTCGTATTTCTTGGTTTTCAAATATTTTAAATTTTTTCCAAAGTATAGGTTAAACTTGACTTGGTTTAATTTGGTTCGGTTCAACTTGGTATTGGGCTTGGTTTGGTTTAGGTGGGTTTGAGATGAGAAGGTCTGTATAAAACCCAACTCATTTCTCTCTCCTCCATTATTTTTATTCTCTTTCTCTTCATCTTTTTCCTCCAACCCTAGGCAAGTACATCTTGCCAAACCTTGAGCAAAGTTATTTTGGTTTGTTCTATTTTCTTCCTTGCATGATTCTAAGAATATTTAGAACTTGGAGTTTTCGGTTTGGACGGATAGATTTTTGTAGATCTAAGTTTATAGTCTTTTCGGTTTTCTTGGGTTTTGATCTACTAAACTTTATTATTTTCAAGTTTTGATTATTCTATGTTGTAGAGAATTCGATTTTATCTAAAATGAACATTTGAAAAGTTAGATTTTGACTTGTTTTGAGAAAGTTATGGCCAAAATAAGATTTGGACATCTTCTATGTTCATCTGTCCTGATTCTGGTATGAACGATGAATAGTGCCGTAGGAATGAATAGTGCCACATGGATGCATAGTGCCGCAGAAATAAATAGTGCCGCATGGCTTGTATAGTGCCACATGGATGCATAGTACCGCAGGAATGAATAGTATCGCAGGAATGAATAGTACCGTATGGCTTGCATAGTACCGCATGGATGAATAGTGCCGCAGGAATGAATAGTGCCACATGGATGAATAGTAGCACATGGCTTGCATAGTACCACAGGCTTACATAGTATCGCAGGCATGAATAGTGCCGTATGGATGAATAGTGCCGTAGGCATGAATAGTACCGCATGGATGAATAGTGTCACAGGCATGAATAGTACCGCATGGATGAATAGTGCCGCATGGCTTGTGTCACTCCCAGTTTCCAGAAACAGGGGTAAATGGATAACATGTACCATAAGATGACTTAGATGACCTAGATACTAGGTTTTCTTGGTAGGTAATGTTAATATAGGATGTTATCTAGCTATCCTAGGAAGCCTAGGCTAGTGTTCCTAGGTTAGAGTGGTTTTGTGTAAGGTATTGGTATTTACCTTGGTAAGGTAATTTAGGTAATGTCTAGAAATAGGGTATTTTGAGTTTGGAGTCTAAGATAGAGTTAGAACTTGGTTCCCTTGGTTGGTAATGATCAAATATAGCGCTCATAGACTAGTTTTGACGTCGGTTGACCATTTTGACCAAAAGTCAACAAAAGTCAACCGAGAGTCAAACTTAGCCTTTAAGCGACCAGATTTGACCAAAACCAAACCAGAGTTGACCAGTTGACTAAAAGTCAACAGTTGGTCAACATGTGACTTATTTGACCTAGGGTTGACTCAGTGTTGACCAGAGTTGACCAGAGTTGACTTTTTGACCAAAAGTCAACTGTAAGTCAACTTTTGGCCCCGATTGACCTAGTTTGACTTGGATTGAATTCCTGTGACCTTGCTTGACCTTGGTTGTCCTAGTATGACTCAGTATGACCTAGTTTAGCTTGGTGTGACTTAGGTTTGACTTAGATTTGACCTAGATTGACCTAGATTCATTTAGAATGCATTGTAATGCATCTTATTATCATTTTGGACTCATAGTGACTTGTACTGTTCTATAGGAGACAGACACCACTCCTCGGACAGTATATTCTCTTCAGACACTCAGGTTATCAGGCGAGTACATTCTCTGACCGTTTCATACTTGTATGGATTTACATTCTTGCTCTAGATTACTGTACTTGATGCTGACACGATTCATTATCACGGATTGGTACTATATGGATCTTCTTCTGAGATATTATCTCCTTGTATTCACTAAGTACATATTGTGATGTGCGTTTCACTTACATGTTGTATTTATTGAATACCTTATCATTGTACACTCATTGTGCATATTGTACTCTCAGTATCACATTGAGCCATTGTACAAGCCATTGTACCAGCCATTGTACAAGTCATTGTACAAGCCATTGTACAAGTCATTGTACAAGTCATTGTATAAGGTAACGTAACTGAATTGGATCCTTGTGTATTGATTGGAGAGGGGGAGTAGAAAATGGTTATGTGATCAATCGTATTGTATAAGAAATTGTATATGTCCATTGTACAACCACGTACAAAGGAGTCCCATTTTATTGTATAACCTAACCCGTTTACATAACCATATTGTGCTCTAAAATCACATGTTCCTTACAGTCTTACTTATCATATTTAGATATTTTCTGTTATCAAATCTCTACTGTTTTTCATATATCTTCTTCTTTCAGCGTTTCATGTACTTTACTCTATTGCATGCTTTATATTTTCTAACTCGTTATGAACTGCGTGAGATGTTTTATGCTCGCTCCCGTCCTGACTAGACCTGTTGAAAATTTTACAGAGGATGAGAAGGAGGCCTGCATAGACACCTACTATGGGGCAGCTGTAGATGCCATGTGTGACCCAGATTTCCAGCCTGATCCACTAGTTTAGAGACTGAGGCTCCCTAGTCTAGGTTTTCTATTTCCTGTCATTTGAGATCTAGATTGTATATATTATTTCATATTCAGTAGTGAGACTTGTATTCTGGATGGTTGTTGAGTTGTTATTTTAGGCACTTAGACTCTCTTGCTGTGATATATATTCTCCATTCCAGTTTTATCTATCTATCTTCCTATCTTATCTTTCTGCATGTAGATGTGATTGAGACTGTATATTGCTATGTCACCTCCATTCGGAGTGTATATACTGTACAGGTACCTTTATATTGTTAGATGATTGACTTAGGACAGCGTTCTACCGCCGACACTGCGGCGTAGGCTGGGCGTTGTTACGTTCTCGTACCCTCACAGTGTGTGCGGGTCGTGACACGTTTTTAGTGGTGGCCCATGTAGGTCGAGTTTATGTAGTAGTATTCGAACTAGAGTATCACTACAGCCTGCAATAGGATTAGGATATTTTTGAAGGTACTCAATCACACTAGGAAAAACTCATATCAAATTTATACCATCTCGGTTCTTGCTGATATTGTTCTCCTTGAATATAACTGTCCTCCTTTGCTATTTCGACTCATTCTCAGCAATTGTTTGTTTGATCTGTCTTCAGGATGGTGGAGACGCGATCACAGCGTGCCATTCATGGAGATATTGTAGAGGGGACTGCTACCTCTCAGCCAGTTCAGCAGGGTCGGGAGACTACAGCTCCTGCCACCTCTGCTCATATTGGGACTTCAGCAGCAGCAGCAGCTGAGGGTATGCCTTCACCAGTTCGGAGGTAGGACCCAATCATTCCAGAGGTACCGTTCCAGCAGCCGCCGCCTACAGGAAACGTGGACGCAGCTCAGATGTTCGCGTATTTCCAGCAGTTCATGGACCGACAACAGGCTCGACAGGACAGAGGCATGAAGTTGGTCATTTCGACAGTTGCAGCCCGACCAGTGGTGCAGCAGCCAAAGACACCGGGGATCGAGCAGTTTCAGAAAATGAGCCCCAGAGACTTTCTGGGGACAGAGGGGATCATATATGCCGATGAGTGGATCGAGCATAAAGAGGAGATCTTCCGCTTGGCCAGGATTCCAGCAGACCTTCAGATCGAGGCCGCAGCTAGCCGGATGCGCGATCTTGCTCGCACCTGGTATCAGTCGGACCCCAGGGTGGGGGTAGCCGGACAGACTTGGGAGGATTTCAAGGGCTTCTTCAAGAAGAAGTTCTTTCCAGATTCAGCAGTCAGGGCCTTAGAGTCGCAGTTTGAGAGCTTGGTCCAGGGGATCCTCTCAGTGGAGGAGTATGCTGGGGAGTTCGGCCGCCTCAGCAGATTCGTGGAGGGTTTGAGCGAGGCGGCGAAGGCCCAGAGGTTCCGGAAGGGTCTGGTCAAGGAAGTCAAGTCCTTGACCAAGGGCAACAGGGATGCTACATTCGAGGAGATTCTGACGGAAGCTTTACTGGCTGAGGATGATCTTGAGCTTAGGCTCAAGAGAGGGCGAGACCCAGTTGGAGGCACCAGCAGCGGAGGACCGGCCAAGAGGTCGCACGTTCAGCATCAGTTTCAGCAGCAGTATCAGCAGCCGATGCCAGGCATACAGTTTCAGCAGCAGTATCAGCAGCCGATGCCAGGCATGCAGTTTTAGCAGCAGTATCAGCAGCCGATGCCAGGCATGCAATTTCAGCAGCAGTACTAGCAGCCGAGGGCTCAGATACATCAGCTACAGCAGAGGCCTGTACAGTATCAGGGTCAGGGACAGGTGCAGTATCAGCAGGATACCGTGTGCAACTTCTGCAAGAAGCCAGGCCATTGGTGGAACGATTGCAGGAAGAGACTGGGTATGTGTTTACTTTGTGGGTCAGCAGCGCATCAGTGTAGAGTGTGTCCCCAGAACCCGACACCATTGGCTCAGGTAGCACCAGGAGCTAGGGCTCCGGCAGGGCAGCAGAGGGCACCACCATTGCAGACTCAGCAGCAGAGGTTCGTCCAGCATCAGCAGCAGGCCAGGGGTGGCCAGCCAGGGCGAGCTTTCGCCATGACAGCCAAGGATGCTCAGGCCGTTGGAGATCTAGTTGCAGGTTCCGTTCTTGATTCAATTCTACAATTCCTATCTTGAAAATTCAGTTCCATCTATTCCTATCTGTTTTTTTCATTGTTGATAAGTTTGATATGGTGTTCCTTATGATTTAATTTAATTTTCTTCTGAGATAAGTCGTATGGGCTAGGTCGCCTCGATTATGAGATTTTAGAATCCTCTAGAGTCATGCTAGCAGGCATAGTAAGGACATATAGTCGGACTATGGACGTATTTCTCGGATGTGGGAATTTAAGGTTTTCGCTGCCAAGCGCGCGGCAATGCGAAAATTTTAAATACCATAGTTCTAGAGGTATGTACCATAGTTGAGGACTCTGTGATTATCGTAGCCTTGCTCACTGGCATGACAGAGATTCTGAGTATCATAATGATTGGATAGATGCATACGATTATCGATTTGTATGGTTTTCTGTGGTTACCTTATTTTAAATTTTTGGACGATTTCTTTTAAGGTGGATAGACTTATAGTATCTATTTGAGTGTAATTTTAAAATTTTATAAATTTAGTCATTTAAATTCATGCTTTGATTCTTAAGATTTTGATGTTTTACTATGGTTTGGTTTTAATTTCGAGGACGAAATTCTTTTAAGGTGGATAGATTTGTCACTCCCAGTTTCCAGAAACAGGGGTAAATGGATAACATGTACCATAAGATGACTTAGATGACCTAGATACTAGGTTTTCTTGGTAGGTAATGTTAATATAGGATGTTATCTAGCTATCCTAGGAAGCCTAGGCTAGTGTTCCTAGGTTAGAGTGGTTTTGTGTAAGGTATTGGTATTTACCTTGGTAAGGTAATTTAGGTAATGTCTAGAAATAGGGTATTTTGAGTTTGGAGTCTAAGATAGAGTTAGAACTTGGTTCCCTTGGTTGGTAATGATCAAATATAGCGCTCATAGACTAGTTTTGACGCCGGTTGACCATTTTGACCAAAAGTCAACAAAAGTCAACCGAGAGTCAAACTTAGCCTTTAAGCGACCAGATTTGACCAAAACCAAACCAGAGTTGACCAGTTGACTGAAAGTCAACAGTTGGTCAACATGTGACTTGTTTGACCTAGGGTTGACTCAGTGTTGACCAGAGTTGTATATATTATTTCATATTCAGTAATGAGACTTGTATTCTGGATGGTTGTTGAGTTGTTATTTTAGGCACTTAGACTCTCTCGCTGTGATGTATATTCTCCATTCCAGTTTTATCTATCTATCTTCCTATCTTATCTTTCTGCATTTAGATGTGATTGAGACTGTATATTGCTATGTCACCTCCATTCGGAGTGTATATACTGTACATGTACCTTTATATTGTTAGATGATTGATTTAGGACAGCGTTCTACCGCCGACACTGCGGCGTAGGCTGGACGTTGTTACGTTCTCGTACCCTCACAGTGGGTGCGGGTCGTGACAGCTTGCATAGTACCGCAGGCTTGCATAGTACCGTAGGCATGAATAGTGCCACATGGATGAATAGTACCGCATGGCTTGCATAGTATTACAGGCTTGCATAGTGCCACAGGCATGAATAGTGCTACATAGATAAATAGTGCCGCATGGCTTGCATAGTGTTACAGGCATGAATAGTACCGCATAGATAAATAGTGTCGCATGGCTTGCATAGTATCGCATGGATGAATAGTGCCGCAGAATGCCGCATAGTGCCTATTTTGGCTATTTTTGGCTGTTTTATGTCCTATTTGGCTGATTTGTGGCCAGAATTTCTTCCAACTCCCAACATGAAAGTTGTAGATCTTTTCCTTGGCTTCAAGAATATGTTACCAACTATTTTATGCAAGTTTCTTTCATTCTTGATATGGAGCTTATGATTGCATTGTATGTTTTCTATCTTGGCCTAAATTGCGACGACCCTACTGAATAGCTTGATATTTCTTTAATAAATAATTTTTTTAACATGATTTGATAATATTGTATAGTTAGAGAATGATTGTACCCCTCTCATACCATTAACACTAGCCCAGATTCAATTGGTGTTTTAGGCCAAGTAGTTACCTCATTTATTCCTTCTCATATGTTATGATGCACCTTTTATCAAGATCTATCTACAAGCTTTCTTATGTCTATGATTGCTTAATATGATAGTGACCCGTGGTGGAGCACTCATGATTTATGTCTTCCGTTTTTTTGCTTAACATGATAGTGACCCGTTGTGGTGCACTCATAATATATGTCTTTCTTCTTTGCTTAACACGATAGTGATCCGTTGTGGTGCACTCAAGTCGCATGTCACTTCTTTGCTTAACATGATTATGGCCCATCATGGCGCACCCCTAACAAGTACTCTTAACATGATAGTGACCCGTCGTGGTGCACTCCAGACAAATAATATAACAAGTAATATGACATGACATGAACCATGAATGTTATTACGACGACTTTATTGGCTTACAAGTAATGAATGATTTGGACACCGTGGGTGTTTCTCTTGAGTGTGTTTGTACAAGCTACATGTTCTATATTGTATCATGTCTAAGGCATGAATTTCTGATGACCACGGTCAGGGATTCATACTAAATCTGGCTAGGATTAATGACTAGATTGATCAAGTAGTTCATGAAGAGACTTTTCCAGTTACCTGTTGTCCTTTGATCCTGGCCTTATATATATATATGGGATTTGGAGCTATCTGTCATAATGATTATATTTCCAGCCCACCGTCGAGTGGGGCACCTCCTTAGGGCACATGTATCTTACTGTAGTGTGTCTGCTATACTTGTTTTCTTTTACTGGGATCACTCCGGTAGCAGCAGGCAGGTAACTGGACTTGAAAATCTCTTTGCATCTTGTTAGTAACTAGGCTTGTGATAACCCTAGTTAGTTAAAGTATCAAGCCGTACTCATTGCTTGACCGTGAATGATGGATGGAGTCAGTCCAGTCCAGTCCAGTCTAGTATTGTCTAGGCAGTGTCCTTATGTTTATTTCAGTACACTATAGTTTATGCTTATTTTCATCGATAAATGGTCGGAGACAAAGTTCTATTCAGGAGAAGGGTTACAACCCCGGTCCTTGTTTGGTTTACGGGTTGTAACTTGGCTTCCGGAATGGTTCCTAAGTTATCCTATCATTTATCGTCCTATTTAGTACTCACATGTTCTACATGATCCTTATGCTGCACGATGATTAGAGACTAAGTTCTGTTCAGGAGAAGGGTTACAATCCAGGTCCTTGTTTGGTTTAAGGGTTGTAACTTGACTTCCGAATTAGTTCCTAAGTCCACTTATCATTGTCTTTCTATAATTCTTACATGCTCACAAGTCTCAGTTATCTAACATGCTCACATGTTCCTCTTATCGTACATGTTCGCATGTACCATTTCTCTCGCATGGTTTAGCTATGTCACAAGTTCTCTGTTTAATTCACAAGTCCACAGTTTACATTATATCACATGTTAATTACTTTATGCTCCAAGATGCTTACTTATTGTCTTCCTATGTTCGGGATAAGTGCATTGGTAGTGTACGAGTCTCGATCTGCCCTTACTCGTTTGTATCTCTAATTGTTGATGTTATTGATTGCTGGTTTTAGTTCATAAGTTTGGCTTTCTTTGTGGTACTTGCTATTGGGGGTCTGACCCCACTGGTTTTGTTTGGCCAGATCTGATAGAGAAGCCCAGAGGATCTTCTGCACCATCTACTCAACGGTGACCATCCAGAGCACCAGAGTACTCAAGTGGGTTTCTTATTTTATTCTCCCACTGGTTAGGTACATTATTCTTTTTTGGCGTTTAGCCTCCGAGCAAGTGTTTAGCTCGTGTTGTGGTCCTTAACATTTAGCCTACGGGCATAAACATGATTTGCGTATTCTAGATTGCAGCTAGAGCTATCATGTATGACTAATACTCTTGCTAGTTTCTTCATTTTGTATTACTAGCTTCATGATCATCCATGTATATATGGTTTGGGACGCTTTACTATTGTGTGTCTGATGATCATACATATTGTACCTTGTATAATTGTCTGTGATTGAGATACCTAGGATTGTTTTAACCTAGGATCGACTGTTGGCTTGTAGAAGTAACCCCCCATGTCTTGACAGCTTATACGTGATTTCAGAGTACTGGTGTACTTTGGTATTGCGTAGCTGGCCATGTCCGTCACCACTTGCCAGTATTCTGGTTCTGGGGCGTGATATAGGTTTTAGTGGTGGCCCAAGCAGGTCTGATGTATCAGATATGTGGGGGTTACTGATGTTTAGTTATCTTAATCATAATTATCCTTTATTGATATCCTTCGTATTATTCTCTATCTCTGATCCTTTGACCTGATATCTGCCTTGATCGTTGATCTCTCATGTTCCCTCGATTTGATCCTTGTGTCCTTTAACTTTCAGAAACACTGTTCCTAATCCTTTCGATTACCTTGTTTGGGTTCTACCGATGGCAGGTCAACAATCTTCTGTTAGGCCAGTTATGGAGGACCAATCTCAGCATTCAGGTGCAGAGTCGAGAGTTGACCAACATCTCGAAGACGACCAGCTACACCAGATGTACAACTGCAGTCCTTTCAGTCGCTTCAGTCATCACCTCCAGAAGTGGATGAGCAGTTAGGGCCAATACTAGATGTTCAGCCATTGGCACAGTACCCATCGCCATCGCGGGCTCAGAGGATCAGGCAGCTCAGAGCACAGTTGCAGCTCTAGTATCAGCATGAGGGTAATACCTTGGGAGTCTCAGCTCTATTACTTTATTGTTATTATCTAAACTTGGTTATTATCTAGACTTTAATGTTTCTGGATGTTATTATCTAGACTTGGTTATTATCTAAAAATTCCACGGAGGGTTGCTCTGGGTCTATTTTTTATAAACTGTGATATGTTAAATGCATGCAGATTTGATTTAGAATATGTATTACATTTCTTTTACATATCTATTTTTTTCGAGTATGGCAGGACGAAGAGGATCGTACCTCGGAGCATCCAGTGTCGGTAGAGGTTCGACCGGTGGACGGAGTGCTCCTCAGTTATTGGATGATGGTTTCGGACCCTCGTCTCCTAGTACTCCAGTGTACCGACTAGTCATATATCTGACTGCGTCGACGACATGTGGCAGTACTCCTAGGATGGACAATTCCATGCCTGAGACTATCCCGTCTAGCATTCTGAATGCTGACGGCACTATTGAGACGGAGGAGCGGGTAGAGGAGGTCGCACCTACTCCGTCTCCATATCAGAGCGATCCCGTATGCACCCTTCCGGACGAGACGATGATAGAGATTTGGTGCGACGGGCCTACAAAGTAAGTTAATTAGTTAATATTAATTTATACATATATCTATATATTCATGAATATAGTTATCATTGTGTAGATATCATCTCCCGTCGGTTCAGAGGGCATTGGAGTTATTTCGGAGGTCCAACTACGGTGGCCCTTGGATCAACTACTCGGATGCTTCGGACGAGAGGAAGGCATTCTGGTTTGCCCACTTCAAGCTAACTAAAGTATATTGCTTTTAGTATAAATCATCTTTTATGCATATTATATAACTAACTATTTTAATTCTTGTAGAAAATATATTTTTATCCACCACACCGGGCTGAAATGATCGAGAAGCAATTTTCTGGCATTGCCGCCAAGTTGATCCATGATGCGATCGACGACCAGAAAGCTCGAGAGTGCTCTGGAAGACTGGTCCAAGCTTGGATCATGCCCGAGCAGTGGACTGCGACGAGGGCTAGATTCGACGATCCTAGGTACAAGGAACTGTCGGAGAAGGCGAAGGCGGCTAAGACGAGGGCAGGGAAGTGGTGTGGTGGCTCGATTCCCATGACGGAACATTTTCGTCACATAGTATGTATTTTACTGAAATATAATATTTTAATAAAAGTAAGAATAAAATATTTAATTTTAATAACAAACAAATATTTATAACAAATAATGAGGGGTGAGGAAGCTAATATGGTGACCATCTTCCTGGCCACCCATCGAAAGGACAGAAAGCTCATTGATGATAGGGCTACACAGAGCTATGTAAGTATTACTTTATGTGTCACTAACTTTAGTATAACTTAGGAAATATGCAATATATATCCACATAGTTATTATTAAGTACCTTAGATATTAGCAAGTACGACTTAGACATTGGTAGTAAATATTATGCTTATCGAGATGTGTATTTTTCTAGGATGAGATCTTAGGCTAGAGCGTGAAAGTGCTAGTCCACCTGCAGAGGGAGGGGCTGGTATTTCCTTGCGGCCCCCTCTGGCTCGATCGTTGGACGAGCTCTAGATGACCATCATTAGTGGTCTTCAGAGGGGTACGTACTACGGTACGGCATCCTACGGTGCCTTTGTGTTGACGCAGTCATCTAGGGCCCCTCTGGTAGTGTGCATTCCCTACAGCTCTCACAGGAGTCGGCCCGAGTGGAGGAACTGCATCGCCAGGTTACTGAGCTGCGTGACGAGCTGTTGCAGAGGATTACGGAGCAGCCCCAGTCTCAATTGCAGATGAACGATGCAGCACTCACCGTACGATTTGATATGCTCGAGTGTACCATAAGGAAGACGAACGAGAGGACGGATCGTGCCATTCAGGTGGTGTAGGGGTCGCAGGTGGCCATGGGCGATCAGATTTCGAGACTGACGACTGTTATGGATTCCACCAACTCTAGATTGTTAGCCATGGAGCAGACGCTTCCTGATCGTGCGTCGGCATCCATACCGACTGTATCGGTTCCACTGCATCCTCCTCCTGCTATTGATGAGTCGTCTCCGTTGACGCTGACACCGATGCAGTATAAGTTCATACTGTCCCAAATACAGGGCCGTAGTCCTCCTCCTCCTGACCAGGCATAGTCCTTTATTGGACTTATTTTTATATGTTATGTTGTTGTTTGCTGACCCATTGTTGGGTCTTTATGTATTTATTTTATACAATTAGTGACAGTTTGTGTTATGTTGACTCATTGTTGAAATATTATCAGACAAACTCTTTTTATAGCTGTTTGGTAGTGGATTTATCTCCACCCGGCTATTTCATGTCTTTTTGATCGTTGGATTCTATTTATTTGATTATTGGTAGTGTATTTTTATCATTTGCCTCTATATTGGTTTACCGGTATTGAGGGTTCCACCGAAGGGGTCGGCGAACCCAAATTTTTTTACGAAGGATTGCTCCGGGTCTATTATTTCTAAAATAAAATTTAAACTGATGGAAAAACAAACAAAATTTTTTTTAATTTCTTTTTGGAAGTCAGCGACGTATAGCGATGAATAGCGACGTGCATATACGTCGCTAACATGTATCAGGACATCGCTAAACTAAAAAGCAAATGTCACAGACCGTCGCTAGGCATCGCTAATTTGCTGACATATAAACTTGCCATGTCAGCATAGTTTAGTAACGTCTCAAATGATATCGCTAATCATGTATCTTAACATCGTTAGGCTGTATCGGAGACGTCGCTGACAGTCGCCAGACATCGCTAATTTGGTGACATGGCAAACTCGTCATGTCAGTAAGGACGTCACTAAACGTTGCCAATTACGTCGCTAACCACTAAACTATCAGTGACGTTTAGTGACAAATTTTTACGTCGCTGATTAGCAATGTCGCGTCGATAAACGTCGCTATCAACTAAAAATGTAGCGACGTATTGATGTCGCAAATAAGCGTTAGCGACGAATAGCGACGTATCCTGTGTTAGCGACCCAAAAATACGCAACAAAGAAAATTTGTCGCTAATTTTATCGCAGAACTGAATTAGTGACGATGGAAGACGTCGCTAAGGTGACTTATTTTGGTAGTTATCTGTTTATAGGGTCCTTACACACCTCCTGCCTTCTCTCGAGCTTGCACATGAATTTCCCTTTTATGTCTACCACTTGCACAGGCCTAAAAACCTTTCCCCTAATGACAGAACCCCCATCCTACTGCCCTGTGCACATCAATGCACATGCTCTCACTAATCTGTAGTTAACCTATAGGTCACACCAGATCACGGGACCAGGCCACGTGGCAAAAGGATGAGAATTTGTTTCCAAATTCATATATATTCAATAAAGTCAATTCATAAGTTCAATTTTGTTTCTTTTTCGTTTCTTTTAAACTATATATATATAAATAGAAGTGTAAATATCTTAAGGTTATTATTGGTGTAGATACTGAAACCAAGTAGAGCATGCTTAACTTAATTTTGTGTATTGGCCCAACTACGTCTCCTTAGCCCTATCATCTAGCCACCCCAATAATATTATTTTTAGTATTAAGAATCGACTTTTAGAAACTAGAATGCATATTTTATTTGGAATATCACAAGTCAATATTACTATTGCCAGTAAGTGGCCATAAGTCTAACTATTCCTAATCCAGCCCAAACCCAAACCTCCTTTTTCTTCTCTTAGGCTTTGATAGAGCCTGGCCTATTTTACTACTATGTGTGTATATATATATAAGTAACGTTGGGAGAGGCAATAGAAAAGAAAAACCCTAGCCGCAATGTCTTCCTCACCACCTAAACTTTTTTTTTCTTCGTCACCTCATGGCCACGTGACATCACTGCGTGCTCCTCCCAATGATCCAGTGCCAGGACCTTCCTCATCTTGAGCTACCGCGTGTCCAACGCATGTGCCGTGTGCATGTAAGAAGCCAAGCTTTGTCGACGAGAAGCATTATCGTGTCAATGGACTCCAAGTCGAGCCCGATCTCTACAGCGTATCTCCCTTCTTGCCAAGTGCAGCATCTGACACCTTGGCCAACATTGCCATTACTCCCAGCCATTTCTCATAGACAACTGCAACCGCAGTACCCATCCGGTTGACCCCCCCCCCACTCTTCATGCCATTACCAGAGCCACGTGGAGCCATACTACTGCAAGCCCGTGACTAATTGAGAAATAAGATTTGATGATACATCCACAACTAGGAATATAGGCTTTTCTTGGCTCCTTCCAGCATAATTATTTTCATGCTACCTTCTTTCTCAGCATGAATACATTCATGTTCTTATTTTTTGTGATTGGATTAAACCTTCTATAGTTACTACCTGGTGGGTCCTTCTAAATTGTTTCTCTAAAATTGTTGAAAAAATCTTATGGATTAGTCTAAGGAAAGTTCAAAAAATTATATTTTATCTCTGGAATTTGGAGTTTTGTAGCCAGAAATATACTAACGAGGCATGAATTCAGATGACGACATCATGGTTATATATCTTTCTCGGATTTCACTTGAACCACATCATATGCATATTGATTGACCTCTTCTCCTATATTTCACAAAAAGGTTAATTTGAAATATTTCATGGGTTTGGCCAAGATAAGCTCAAGAACCTGTATTATCTGGCATGACAGATGTGCACTGCAGCTATCCATCGCATTATGTAACAAAGAAGTTATTTACAGCTAGATGCACACTGGTATGGCAGTAACTTCACGTGACATAATCACGGAGGTATATGGTTCTCGAGTTTTGTTTAGACTACATCCTATGCATCTCGCTTGTCTTTATACCATTCTTGAGAGTATTTTGACCTTCATCCTGCCTTGTTTGACCCTAACTATGGTTTATATTGATATGGATTGCTCGATCCAACCTTAGGTCCTTGTTACCTATCTATTTAATAGATGACTGAATTAGACTAAACTTCATAGTTATATTATAGAGTATAACTTGAATATATGTTGGCTTAATTGTAATGTTTGGGTAGTCAGGAGTGGAATTCTTTTTTAGAGGATGATTTGGTTAAGCATCTAGGCCAGGTATGTAATGCCCCGCTCCGCACGAGGCATTTGGGTTGGCTTGTTGGATGCTATCAGATTGTTGGACTGTGTCTGTGTTGGAGATCGAAAGAATTGAGACTGATGCAGTCTCTTAGCTGGCTAGACGGATTAAGTATTGGAACGTGGCTCGCTAGTGAAGCTATGTCCATTGGGAGATAGATGTGAGTGGAACTGTCCTCCCTCCTCCTTACTCCTTTATGCTTAATAAAATATAGTAATATGATGCTATGAATTGTCCTTAAATATCCCATTTTTTGATTGCTTATCAATAGAGTTGCTTATGCTGCCTAACGTTGAATTGAACAAATACATGAACATTGAATTGCTGAATGAATCACACTTGAACTACTAATGTGACTTGATGCCTGAGAATGAAATGATGCATGTTCTCTTATAAGAAAAGAAATGAATGATAATTGTCACAATGAAATGAATGAAATACTACAGGTCCCTTTGAAATGAACGAATGCTGTTTGTTCCTCCTTGGAAGGAATGTTATGAGGAATGTTGCAATGAAGCAATGCATGAGAAATGATGAGGCTTGGGATCGTCGAGATCACCAAGTGGAAATGTTGGAAATGATAAGTCGTTGAAAAACAACGTGGATGAGTTGAATGATGTACTGTTTCCTTTACTTATTATTTTATCTTGTGATTTTGTTTACGATCGAGTCGGACACGCATTCGCATGACCATAAGCAACTTGTATACAAGGTATTATTTCCTCGAACGGTACCTACGACGGTGGGATCGAGTCGGCCTAGGAGGGAATCAACGTGCTTTGGTGGCACGCGGTATTGGGACATTCATTCGGGCTCGCAACCTGGTGAATGGCACATTCCATACCCTACAAAGTCCTATATGGCAAAGTCAGTGGTCATGTAGTCAGGATGCATTCTAATGGATGTTTTGTGCAGGCAGAGTAAGTATATTGTCTAACCTGTATTTGATGCAGGAACGAGGAGTCGGCTATCGGTAAGAAATCACTTAAATGTGATATATATAATATATATGTTGGTTGATTTATCTGCTTAACATGCTAAACAAAATTATGCTGTGTTGATGCCTTTCAACTGAGAACCTGCCTAACATGTCGAACACAATGTGCTAATGTGTTGCCTTGCTAAGAGAACCACGATAACATGTTCAATATATGTTAAATCAAACGATGCTTAAAGGATGCCTCTACATGAACACTGTTAGAAATTGATAACACCAAGTATGCTTTATTGATGCCTTTACACAAGAAATGAGATAATAAGTTTACATACTTCAATGTTTCTGCTCATGAAATGTAAACTGATGTTAGGTCCCAAGTAGAAAGATCATTCTAATAAAAGCTTGTTTAAATGACCACTTAGTGTTGGTTTAGGCAAGTGGGTTAGATTCTGCTCGCCAGTACATAGATGATGTACTGACCCACGTTGTGGGCACTCTTTTAGGTGCTCGTGCTTGGGAAGCTCTGTACACGAAGATTGGATTGATCAGTCCCGCAGCTTCGAAGATTTGTTCAGCATGCAGAAGCTCTCCTTGCAAAAGATGATATCTTCTATTTATAAAGGACATAATGTATGGAACATCGGATATCAGTTGTAACAGTGAGTCACAAGCCAAGTCGGTATCGAGTTGTAATTCTATGTATTCAAGTTGGCTATCAATGTAAAGTGAGATATGTAAGCATTGTATTTCAATACAAGTCTTGTACTCTACTTCAATCATCAATAAAGAGAATACATTTTTATATATCTCTGTGCGACTTCAAGTTATCTTTTTATCTCCGCTGCTATAAAGAAGTGATGTATTTCTATTCAATAAGAAAGATTGTCCTTATTAACTTTAATTTATCTGCTTCTGCCATTGTGATGTGCTTCTATTTAAAGATTATCAATTATATACCATATTTTCCTTGTACAAGTGCAATACCAGACTTGTACGACATCACGTCCAAGTGAGGACGATCGATTCCAAGAGATAAATATATAAATAAATGAATCTACGGAATTGGGGCATGACAAATTGGTATCAGAGTACGGCTTTACGTCTTGGTCTCTTATTGATTCGTTTAAAATCAAAATTTGCATCGGCGATTAACCAAAGTTTCTTCCGCAATCACTCAACGTTGCTTTCGCGATTAAATCAAAAGATTGCTTCCGCGATTATGCTGTTGTTGTTCCTATAATCCTTCAAGTTGTTCGTGTCTGAAAGTTGTTGACCCTCTTGGCTGCTCACTAGATGTTCCATACAATAAGTCTAAATACGTTCTGATGCCCCTGAATGAATGATTATTATTGGTTTGGACACTAATGACCCAACAATGACTCGATGCCATAATATGCTTTATTATGATTGATGCTTGAAATATGGGAATAGAGAAAAGTTTTTATGTGCGTTGTAACATGTTGAGAATTGCATGTGATGTTGGTATGAGAATTGAGAATGTGACATTTGATGGATGAGTACAACAGAATTGATAAGTTGACTCATGTGTGTTGGCTAGTGCTTTGAGACCCTAAGAATATTGGCTTACGATTTGAGACCATGAGATGTTGGTTTGTGTTGTGATCAGTTTAGATCACGATTGTCCGGAATAGACTTGGGTTTGGTATGGTTTGGAAATGGCTTCATTTCTGAGTGGTATATTGCCTCTACCACTTCAGAATGAGATATATTATGACCCTTTTCGTAGAACAACAATCAGTCTATCTATAAGTATTGGGTAGTGCCATGACTTAGCTGGGAGTCGTGCCTTGTTGCTAGTTGACTTGAGTGTCCCTTGACAGTGATGTTATGCGAGGTAGCGAGATTGTCGGAAAGTGTAGCGAGTGCCTTGGTTGGGAATTGCTCAGTCTGACAATGACTCAGACTAGCAAGATGATAGTTATATTGTGGGTAATAAATTTGGCTAGCGAATATTGTGCGGCTTAGAACATTGAACGATAGTTACAACTAGTTGAATGTGAATCATGTGTGGCTATTACAAGTTGGTTGCTAAGTTAAAAGTTTTAAAAGTACTGTCGGTGACTCGAATGAGTATTGGAAATCTGTGCTATGACCCTAAGGTGAGATAAACGCAAATCCATTTTGACCCCCAAAGAGTAGAATCAGAAGTACGAGATTGTGTTGGACGAAAGAGAGTCGTTGCATATGTGCATGTATGCTGAGGAATTTAAGTGTATCACAAAGGTAACAAGTAGTGACCCTGAATAATTATGTGACATAGAGAATAATTAATTGATGCATGGATTATTGGATTGGATTTGAAAGTAACTACTCGACCCTTGCGGTTTGAGATTTTAAAAATATCCGTACAAGATTTTGATGGCTGGAAAACAAATGGGATTGAGAATCGCAAAACGTATTGGATAATGTCGATACAGATGACTGTTGGTTGGGATATAGATTGCTGGATTATGACTTAGTGGTATGACTTATCATACAAACCGAATAGTAAGATTCTATAGTATTGTTGTGACTCTATCAGAATCGATGATCCTTGAATAGTTAGCCTCGATATATAGATCCGTGTGGGTACGAAAGAATTGGAATAGAAATTGGATCGTTAGAGAATTTACTTGATGGATTATTAGATCATTGGGAATTATATGCCGGGTCGGGATTTGACCGTAAAGTTGCTAGATCAATCTTAGTCGATCGTTGGGTAAGTCTAGAATGAGCCTTTGCGAGAATTAGTTTCTTGAGGATTACCCTGGATAGATGGACTTGACCCTAACGACCATGGTCTGCATAACCAATTGTCGGCATAGTCGACAATGGCGATTAGTTATTCAGATTGAGTTGATACCCATAGGTTTGGGTAGAGTTCTTTAGAACTGTCGGATGCTTGTTGGCCTAAGAATAAGAAATTAGTATGATCCCTAGTAGCCGTCCACTCTAGGGGAGTCACCTGAATGATTAGGTTTAGCTGTCAGTATAGCTAGCCTTAGAGACTTGATCGAATAAAAGGGTGACCGTTGGCGACCCGTAGGATAATCTTTTGGTATTGAACGAGAGATGGTGATGAGTATGACCTAAGGGAAGTACATGCTTCACGTGAGCCTTAGAGATGTTTGACCCTTGTGAAGAAATATGTCGGCCTTAGCTGGAACTGCAATCGTAGGTAAAAACTTGAGTGGTGCGTACCGAACAGTAAATTGTTCCATGAGATGGAATTGTCTGCTCACAACGGGAATGTCGGATCGGTATTTGTCAAGACCCGCACTCGCTTTTCCGGATACGAGACGTGTCCAAGCCAGCCTACGCCGCAGAGTCGGCGGTAGAACGCAGTCAAGCCCACAAGAAATAAATGCTCAAAATATAACATTTGCTGCTCATTCACATTTTTAAATTTATTACAACATTTACAACATTTATATTTAAAGGAAAATACAAAGTTCTCACAATTAATAAAAATGATAACTAGTTCCACTATCTAGGTCGGCCTCAGCATACCCATGTCTTCCCAGTGCTAAGAGTGATCGCGGCTAAACCTGAAAAATGTTGGTTTCCAGTCAGGAATGGAACAAGTACACAAACCGACGACAATGCGATAACACGATAGAATCAACAAGACATGAAAATAGCATAAGAGAGATGAAAACTAGAAAGTAACAGATGACATGGCACGGTGGAGAAGACAAGGAAAACAAATAAAATACAACTACCTATGTGGTGTGAAATATCCGTTTCGACATGTGAACGGCTAGGGGGTAAATTCGGCACCCTGCACGTGTCGTGTGCAGCTGCTATTCTCCACGAAAGACACGGAGGATAGTTCTGGGTAGTCCACATGTCTATTAAGATATTTCCCCTCCCGACTACTCCGTGTGACGAACGTGTCAACAAGCAGCAAGATATATGTATAAACATGAAATAAAAAGACTACTATGAATCGAAAGCAATCAGAAAGTGCACTTGCCTGAGATCCTTAGCTGGTGAAACCAAACCATCTTGTTGGGTCCAACATAGTCCAGTTAGCTAAGGTCGATACGAAGACATTCGAATGCAAAAAAATGAGAAGTTACAATTAGTCGCAATTAAGGATTAATCTAATTTAAGGAGAATTTGATTTGGCAAGTCTATTCCTTTAACTATATATATATATATATATATACTCTTAGAGGTTTTTATTTAGAAAATATTTATAATAATTTTAGGAAGTCTTATGAAATATTCTAAATCATCTTTAAGAATATATCCACTTATTACTAGTCAAAATAATATAAAGTATTTATGAATCTCTCCTGGACTCTTATATATAAATTTATAAAAATCCAATAGGGTCAAAGCCCAATCAACATATTTATTTATCATATAAAAGAAGCCATTCAAAAATTAATATATATAAAACACCATCTAAATGTTTTTGTAGGTATAAAAATACTTGTATTAAAGGCCTATTAATATTATTTAGCATATAAAATATGTTTAAGCTCAAGACATACGAAAGCCAAAAAATATAAAATGTTAGATTGATTTTTAATAAAGCTTATATAGACAACGTGTAATACTATTTTAAGTCTAATAATGATAATAATGAACCCAAATATTTATATAGGCCTAAGGCTAAGGCTATTATAAATATAAGTTAGGAGAATAATCTCATACTCAAATATGTATAGATATTTAATACTAATAAATAATGTGCATATATTATCCTGTAATTAGTATAGTAAATATTGAATGATAAATATACCTAAATGTTAAATACATTCTACTTATTAGTTACTGTGTCTACATGTGACAACAGGGAATCCAACATAACAAAGTAAAATATTTGTTATTTCAAGAGGTGTGAAGCTGTTCCCATCAGCTAAAAGAAGGAACAGAGAGAGAATAGAGAGGAGTGGAGAGAAAGGAAAAAATGAGCTTACCTAGTGGCGGCGGAGCTCGCTCGTCGGCGGGCTGGAGAAGCTCGCGGCCGCGACGTTGCGAGGAAGGAGACGCTGTCGCACACGGAGGAGTTGCACGCGAGGCGCTGGGCGGAGGAGGACCGGCGGCCGCTAACCCTGACGCGACGGAGAGGGCTCCACCGGAGTCGAGGATGCGTCGATCCGGGCAGAGCGGACGACGCATACCAGCGTGAAGAGAGGAGCGCGGCTTCGGCGGAGGCCACGCGGGTCAGGCGGAGAGTTGATGGCCGGTCGTTCCCGGCGGACTCCAGATCTGGGGCGGCACCGCGGTGCTTAGGCCGGCCGGAGCTCGACGAAGGAGGACCGCACGGAGGTGCATGGATCACGGCGCTAATGGCGCGGCTACCCGACTGTGACGGCTCCGGCGGCGCGTGAAGCCTGCGTGGGAGGCGGTCGCGAGGAAGAACGGGGTATGACCGCCGCCGCGGATTGACGGAGGGCAGCGCCAAGACGCTGGCCGGAACTGCCGGAAGAGACAGGCGGCGCTCGGGACACTCCGCCGAGCGAGGACTCGGGTCGAAATAGAGGTTAGGTTTAGGACTTTGATTTGATTCCTTTTTTGGTGTCCTGTCCGGATTGCTTGGACACAGAAAATGTTTGTACTGTAATGATTGGAATAAGATGGATGGGACACGGACGCACGGGTTCGGACACAAATGATATTATACTCTCTGTTGTGGACACACAGACACAACCGGACACGAATGTGCTGTTGGCTGTGTTGTGGTGGCGATGGTGATGATGCGGTTGTGAGGAGGATAATGGTGTTGGCGGCAGGACGGTGGTTGCACCGGGGTGTCTGTGGTTTGTTGTGGTGATGGCGGGGTAGCGGTGTTTGCCATAGTGGTGCGGGATGGTGGTTGGCCGGGAGAGAAGGCGGGGTGATAGGGAAGGGTTGTTGACTTGTTTTGAAAATTGCTATTGGTAGAATAGTCTCCATAAATAGGAGTTGGAACTCCTAATACGATAAGGACTAGAATTTATGTAGATAAATCCTCCCCTTTTAGTTTAAACCGAATAACATTTAAATTAAAATCGGTCTAATCGTAATCATGTAAAATGATTACCATAAAATATTTAAAGCATATATTTGATATTAGCAACCAATTTAAATCATATACATTTAAATGTATATCAAATAGTTGATTTACTACCATAATTCAAATAACATTTAATATTGTCAATCTAAATCCAAATAAATAATATTCCTAGTAATTTAAATATAATTATATTATTAAACAATTTAAAACATATATCTTTATAAATCCCAAAAACTTGTTTAAAAATATTTTGATAAATCTTTTATTTGTTTCCAAAATACTCATGATATTTAAATTATTTAAAACCAAAACTTTTCAAGATTCAAATCCAATAATTATCGCGTCCAATCAATTAATCAAAATTAATAATAAAAGTAATACTAGCTATTGTTAATAACATTTAAAATATATTTAGTCAATCCAAATCAAAATGATGTTTTAAACACAACTTGATCTAAACGCAACCTATTAATGATTGCCAAAAAAATAGTTTAAATAAATTCAAATCTTTTTATAAATGAATCACCGTTTGGTGATACTAAAAGGTATATTCTAAAACCAAGTAAAGCATATAAATTCAAAAACCAAAATCAATAATTTATTTATAATAATAATAAAGAGTATTAGATAATGTAAAGCATATATCTTTATATATCCTAGAACTTTGATAAAACTTTTGTCGAGAAAATAAAATAAATAATTAAATATGATTTTCAAATCATTCTAGAAACTATTCTTTTTTTTTTGAAATGCGGGAGAATATATAAAAAAATTTCTTCCAATAAAAAAAATTTTGAAATTCGGAAAGAGGAGTTACAGTATTTAAAGTCGGGTAGCTGGGTTAACCTTGACCGTCGCATAGAATTGTACATTTGGTTCGGTAATTGATAGTGAGTGACCCTCGGATTGTTTCCTTTAGAAAAGACGAATTGTCTCGGTGGGAAAATATTGTTGGATTCAGAAAGGAATAGAATTGTATATTGGTTGTCGTGAACTCTTAGTATGGTTGGCTCTAAGTTAGACCCTTGGCCGAATATTAGAAATATTATACTAGGGTAAGTAAATTATCCGAGTTGTCCCTAATGATAAGTGTTGTGGCTTGAAAGATAGCGATTGTGGCAAAAGAACGAAATAATAAGTCAATTGAAAGGATGCTAAGTTGGATTTGGGGAAGAGAGTTGCACCGTGGTTTATCGAATCATACTATCACGGAAGTTGGCTGAAGTACATATATTTTGGGGACGCCTAAAATATGTGTATGGATCTAACCGAAGTAATTGGCTACGGCCGAGATAACATTGTGGGAAGAGTTTATTGCACTGGCACAGACTTTGGCTGAAATGTATATATTTTGTGGACGCCTAAAATATGTGCATAGATCCAAACGAAATGATATGCTGCGACAAAGATAGAGCTGCATGGGAAGATGCTGGTGAATCAATGAGAAGTTACAAGTATTTTGGAAAAAAAGAACGACGGATTGAATCATTGATGGATTAAGTGGCAGAGTTGGATAACAATGTCGAGATTTTCTAAAGTGCCGAATCGAAATATTGAATTGAAGCTGAATGAGTAACTTATTGTGACTAAGTAAAATTTGTAGAATAAGTTGTCCCTTAAGTTTCGAGGACGAAACTTTTTCTGAGTGCTATATTATGTAATGCCCCGCTCCGCGTGAGGCATTTGGGTTGGCTTGTTGGATGTTATCAAAATGTTGGACTGTTACTGTGTTGGAGATCAAGAGAATTAAGACTGATGCAGTCTCTTAGCTGGCTAGATGGATTGAGTATTAGAACGTGGCTCGCTAGTGGAGCTATGTCCATTGGGAGATAGATGTGAGTGGAACTGTCCTCCCTCCTCCTTACTTCTTCATGCTTCAGTAGTATGATGCTATGAATTCTCCTTAAATGTCCCATGTTTTGATTGCTAATCAATAGAGATGCTTATGCTACCTAATGTTGAATTGAACAAACACATGAACATTGAACTGCTGAATGAATCACACTTGAACTGCTAATGTGACTTGATGCCTGAGAATGAAATGATGCATGTTATCTTATAAGAAAAGAAATGAATGATAATTGTCCCAATAAAATGAATGAAATACTATAGGTCCCTTTGAAATGAACGAATGCTGTTTGTTCCTCCTTAGAAGGAATGTTATGAGGAATGTTGCAATGAAGCAATGAATGAGAAATAATGAGGCTTGGGATCGTCGAGATCACCAAGTGAAAATGTTGGAAATGATGAGTCGTTGAAAACAACGTGGATGAGTTGAATGATGCACTGTTGCCTTTACTTATTCAATAATTTATCTTATGATTTTGTTCACGATCAAGTCGGACACGCATTCGCATGACCATAGGAAACTTGTATACAAGGTATTATTTTCTCGAACGGTACCCGCGGCGGTGGGATCGAGTCGGCCTAGGAGGTAATCAACGTGCTTTGGTGGAACGCGGTATTGGGACATTCATTCGGGCTCGCAACCTGGTGAATGGCACATCCCATACCCTATGAAGTCTTATATGGCAAAGTTAGTGGTCATGTAGTCAGGATGCATGCTAATAGATGGTTTGTGCAGACAGAGTAAGTATATTGCCTAACCTGTATTTAATGCAGGAACGAGGAGTCGGCTATCGGTAAGAAATCACTTAAATGTGATATATGCAATATATATGTTGGTTGATTTGTCTACTTAACATGTTAAACAAAATTATGCTGTGTTGATGCCTTTCAACTGAGAACCTGCCTAACATGTTGAACACAATGTGCTAATGTGTTGCCTTGCTAAGAGAACCACTATAACATGATCAATATATGTTAAATCAAACGATGCTTAAAGGATGCCTCTACATGAACACTGTTAGAAATTGATAACACCAAGTATGCTTCATTGATGCCTTTACACAAGAAATGAGATAATAAGTTTACATACTTCAATGTTTCTACTCATGAACTGTAAACTGATATTAGGTCCCAAGTAGAAAGATCATTCTAATAAAAGCTTGTTTAAATAACCACTTAGTGTTGGTTTAGGCGAGTGGGTTGGATTCTGCTCGCTAGTACATATATAGATAATGTACTGATCCACGTTGTGTGCACTCTTTTAGGTGCTCGTGCTTGGGAGCTCTGTACACAAAGATTGGATTGATCAGTCCTGCGGCATCGAAGATTTATTGAATTTGCAGAAGCTCTCCTTGCAAAAGATGATGTCTTCTGTTTATAAATGACATAATGTATGGAACATCAGATATCAGTTGTAACAGTGAGTCACAAGCCAAGTCGGTATCGAGTTGTAATTACATGTATTCAAGTTGGCTATCAATGTAAAGTGAGATGTATTGTAAGCATTATATTTCAATACAAGTCTTGTACTCTACTTCAATCATCAATAAAGAAAATACATTTTTATATATCTCTGTGCGACTTCAAGTTATCTTTTTATTTTTGCTGCTATAAAGAAGTAATGTATTTCTATTCAATAAGAAAGATTGTCCTTATTAACTTCAATTTGTCTGCTTCTGCCGCTGCGATGTGCTCCTATTTGAAGATTATCAATTATGTACCATATTTGCCTTGTACAAGTGCAATACCAGACTTGTACGACATCATGCCCAAGCGAGGACGATCGATTCCAAAAGATAAATATATGAATAAATGACTCTACGAAATTGGGACGTGACAATGTATGGGTGACATGCTATATGGGACTTAGAGTCTATTAAGAATGACTGAAAAAAGCAAACTATAGGGTTTCATTGATACTAATGGAGATTGATGACATTATGCCTAAGATAGAATAGTGATGCAATGATTGCTTAGCTGCAGAATAGGGAATTTGAAAAAATACACTTGCGATCTTGGGGATTGAGCATATGCAAGATTTTGGTGACTGGACTACAAAGGCCATATGGAGTCGATGCATAATAAAATTTGATAACATTGTTTTGTGATTTTGATTGTTAGATATTTAGAGGGGTGTGATCTTTAAGTGTAGATAGGATATACTTGTCCGTTCAGTTGACAAGTATGATTACAAGTAGTTGGTAACGAGGATTTCATTACAGGAATACATTCAATAATTTTGAGATGAACAATATTCGTAGAGGATTGTGTAAAGGCCTAGATTATAATACCAGTTGTAATGAGGATTAATATATCAAGAATTTATCGTGCCTCGCTAAACTTGAGGTATTGTTACTAGGGATACATGGATTGAAGGCATTATATCTAAGGTAGAGGAATGAGGTGGCAGCATTTATCAAGTATATTAAACTTGTACTTAGGATTTAAGAGACAAGCATTTATAAGGACAAGTAACTATGTCTTGATAAATATAAAAGCCTCTTTAAGCGCTAGTTAGTGATTGTAGCCAATAGAGTGGTAAGCAAGTTGGGAAAGTAAATAAGATAATGGTATAAATAAGAATCAAGGTCACGACGACATCGTTGAATTTAGGCTATAGCTCAATAAGTTGAGTTTTTAATAAAGGGATATTTGAGGAATCTAGATTATAAGCTTTTAATCAATAAAGAATTAGAGTGATGGACTAAGCCTATCTCGTATTAATGAGAGGTAGTGAAATAAGATTCCGAGCTTTGCAGGATATTTCGATTTTAAGTGGTTAATAAAATCTATGGAATTGCATAAGTTGAGTAATAAGAGTTTCGGGATAATAATAATAATTGGGATCATAGTGAGTGGACGAGGATGTGTCATTTCTTAGAGGTTACACAATTTTAGCTCCCAAGCGAGGCACCATGGACTGATGATACTTGATTCTAAAAACAAAAAAACCAAAAAAATCGTCGAGGACAAATGCAAATAGCCAGCGTCGAGGAGTTCACTCTCGGTGATATAACCTTGTTATTTTCTTATATAGGGTGCTGCAATGGTTGTTGTTATAACTACAAACTGAAGGACTACATTTGAGAGAGTTAGGGAATGCAACATTAGTAAATTTTGAGACAAGTATTGATGATTTCATGCATACCTTCGAGTCACAATTATGACTTTAGAGCATAGTGTGAACCATTAATTGCTGATGAGAAAGAGGAAAACAAAGGCATAAATTGAAATTTTGGGGCATGATGGTAGCACTTGTACTGAATATGGAAGTATAGCTTTGAGAACGTATTGAGTAGAAATCAAGGACCAACATTTGAAGCGTTGTAAGCCCAAACGACTTTGAGGGTTCAAGGAATCACATAATAGAACAATTGAGTGATAAGAACATTAGACAGAAGTATGGAAATTTATTTTAGTAGATTTTAATTTTGAGGACGAAATTATTCTAAGGTGGGTAGGATGTAAAACCCAGATCCAAAATTTTATTAGTTTATCCGTCTTTAAAGGATCTATATTATTATTTTTATTACAAGTTAAAAAAAATCTGCTAAATATTTTCCTCTTCCCCATTAATATCGATCATGTTTTATTTATTTTTATATAAACACTAAAATTTGTTTCCAAATTCATATATATTCAATATTGTCAATTCATAAGTTCTATTTTGTTTTCTTTTTCGTTTCTTTTAAATTATATATATAAATAGAAATGTAAATATGCTAAAGTTAACTAAAGTTATTATTGGTGTAGATACTGAAACCAAGTAAAGCATGCTTAACTTAATTTTGTGCATTGGCCCAACTATATGTGTCCCTAGCCCTATCATCAAGCCATCCCAATAATATTATTTTTAGTATTAACTTTTAGAAACTAAAATGCATATTCTATTTGGAATATCACAAGTCAATATTACTGTTGCTAGTAAGTAGCCATGAGCCTAACTATTCCTAATCCAGCCCAAGCCCAAACCTCTTTTTTCTTCTCTTAGGCTTTGACAGAACCTGGCCTATTTTACTATATATATATATATATATATATATATATAATATTTTGGGAGAGGGAATAGAAAAGAAAAACCCTAGCCGCAATGTCTTCCTCACCACCTACACTTTACTTTTTCTTCGTCACCTCATGGCCACGCGACATCATCACGTGCTCCTCCCAATGACCCAGCGCCAGGACCTTCCTCATCTCGAGCTGCTGCGTGTCCAACGCAGGCGCCGTGTGCCTGTCGGAAGCCGAGCCTCGTTGACGAGAGGCGTTGTCATGTTAATGGACTCCAAGTTGAGCCCGATCTCTGCAGCGCATCTACCTCCTTCCCAAGTGCAGCATCCGACACCTTGGCCAACGTCGCCATTACTCCCGACCATTTCCCCCGGACAACTGCAACCGCAGCACCCATCCGGTTGACGCCCCTACTCTTCATGCCATTACCGGAGTCACGTGGAGCCGGGCATCTCTGCAGGCGCGGTGCCAGAAGGGACTCGAGCGAGGCCGAACGCCGACGAACTCCCTTGGGCCGTCATCCTCCTCCGGAGCATGTCGGAATATGACGATGAGCCCTCAAGTTCGACCCCTCCAGGCCGAGCCAACCCTTCTGGCGCGTGCTCGAAGACACTACGTCCTTCTCTCGTCTCTGCACTTCCTCTCTTTTCAACGTGGCAGACCCCCATTCCAATCCCGGCGAGCTCGCCTCATCGGGAGGCATCGACCTCGACTATTGCACCATCGACGGTGCCTCATCAACGCCAAGACCTTCTGCTCCCTCTCACGACATACATAGGAGAAGATGTAGCAACAACAAATATGGCTGTCGTACAAACAAGGAGATGAAGAAGAGATCCTCGTCAGTATAGAAGATACACCAAGCCTTATATATAGGTACTTTTTGTCTACCCCTCCAATAAACTACTCATAGCATGCTAACTCTAGAAATCCTAATATGCACTGTTGGAGTATTGTTTTCAACCTACAATTAGCTACCTAGTGTGCAATTGATTGATATATATATATATATATATATATATATATATATATATATATATATATATATATATATATATATATATATATATATATATATATTGTTGTCTATATAATGCATACTTTGTCTTGTTGAAGACACATCTTTTTGAGAGTAGCAACCACATGATTCTCCTTCCTCTCTTCCTCCACAAATCACTACCATATGATTTATACTTTTCTATTTCAATCTCTCATACTCTGGGCAAGAGCTAAGTTCGGTCGTTCTTCCGAAACCGTGTGCGGTGACGGGAAGCCGGTAGCAAGGGGTTTTACCACTAGGAGGATTCGAGATGATGTCTGCACATAGACCTCGAAAATCTCTTAGGGCAGTACTTCGTGCATGACTTCCCCGTAGACCGGTATTTCTAACCTTTTTATTATTTTGTTATTCCATTTTTCATGATGATAAATAAAAAATTATATCTAACAATCTAAGAGATTTTTGATTTTTTTGATGATCTATTTGACGAAAAAAAAAGATACATGGCTTTACATATTGTTTTAATCGAAATTGATACTCTCTGTCAAAAGAATCAATTTACATGTCTGTCATGTTAAGAATTAAAATATTCTTTACTACATGTAATTTATTCACTATCTTTTATATTTGATGACATCATTATTCAGTTTGATATTTGAAACATCATTATTCGGGGACATTAGAATTATGTGTTTGAATAATAGTGCAAACAACTGTTTGGATTCTCTATTTTCTATTGTATACATCAATGACTTTCAGGTAATTTACAGAATTTTTTTCTATTAGCTTGAATATGATACTATAGCAAATTTATATTTGTATTCAATTCACTTGGCTATGCCACCTTGACAGGTTAATGCTATTACAATTCCATGAGTCTAGGTATTGTTTATGCAAACCAAGATGTTCTTAATGAATTGGAAAGCAATTCCATGTTTATGAGATGTCAACCAGTTCAATCATATAACATACTAATTGTTGTGAGGAATAACACACATTTTTTCTTTCTCTGTGCACTTGAAATAATTTGCTAAGCAAATACATGACTGAAAGCAAATGATGAATACTAATTTCTAGTAACTCCATCCAACAAAACACAAGAATAATGTGTAGAACTTTTTCGAGTACTTGCATTCATGAAAAACTTACTTATATTGCTACAGCCGGTCAATACAGCTGAAGGTCATTGAAATGCTTCTGATATTATTTTTTATTTGTTCTCTTTATAATAATTGAATTTTTTCCCCAGGTCTGGGATATATTAAATTATAATTATGCATGTTTGCTGAATATAGCACTTGAAAGCTTAATACATTTTAAAAATGATAGAATCCAAAACCTTGCAGCTATTGGTATATAATTAATTTGTTTTTGTTGCTTGCCAGTAACCTAGAATCAATGGACAAGTTGTACATGAACTATCTATTTCATATTAACACTTGGATCTCATATATAGACGCATGTATTAAGATTTGGCTAGTGAATAGTACTATACAATTTTTTTTGAACTATATGCATGTGTAGCACACTATTACCCATACAAGTGACAGAAGATCTTGCATATCAGTATACCTGGTATTATTATGGGTATATTGAGTGTTTACAGTCAATGAGTAATATGCAATTTAGCACGTGCTATATGACCTTTGACCCAACCTAGATTGAACACATCAACACATCAATATCCATGCCGTCTTTAGTGATCTACAGGTTTTGGTTAAGGTCTTAGAAGGCCAAATTAAATCATAGTTTTGCTATGCTAGACTTTGCCAACAACAACACTAATGGCTAGAACCAAGTTGTGCTTGGAGGCAAAGGAAGCCTTTATCATGACTGCCTCTTATTGGTGATTCAAACCAAGTTTTATTTGGTATCTCTCTCATTTATATCTCCGATCTTTGACCTTAACCTAAGAGTCTCATGTCAATAACCGTATACATTTATGGTATTTTTTCACTGTTTATTTTGTCAACTTCTAAATGTTAGGATTTTCTCCAGTTTAATGTCAATTTTTCCTCCCTAGTGTAACGAGGAACATGATTATATATATATATATATATATATATATATATATATATATATATATATATATATATATATATATATATATTTTATATATATATATATTCTTTCATATGATACTATTACCAAATGACTTGAACTTGTCGTTTGTCGTACTACTTGTGAGCATATCCTTATATGGTGTGGATGCATTGTTTTCTATATCCCTATATGAATATTGCACAAATATTTTTGAACTAAAGTCGGTGTCGAAATCTTGCAACAAGCAACTTGACCACCATATGTTACTATTGCTCATAGCCTATTAGTTTGTATTTTTTTCCCAATATTATTGATAAATAAAGTTAATATATAGTTGCTCACTTGCTCTTTATATTTTGTCTTTTATTAAAGATGGTCGGATGAGGGAAAACACTTTATTATTTATTTATTATTATGTTATCTTTATACGAATACTTATTACATCAGATAAACTCATATTATTATATATCTTGTTTAATGTAAGAATAAATTAATACATGTTGTTCTAACATAACATGATTGTTCTAACCTCTGAACTCATTGTCACTAAAATATTTTCATTTATCATTTTGCTTTAGTAGAAGCCTGATATAATTTTGATTGAACTATTTCCAATATATACATATACATAATTCATAGGGAGCATTAATCCTAAAATTAGTAGATTGGTTTAATGAGCTCCAATATTTTTGGTGGTGTGTGATCCCGGATATGTGGTAATTATAATACATTTTTGACTGCATAGTTATACTTCATATATATAAGGAATATTAACCCTAATGTGAATTTTGTGATTTTCTAGTTTTTCAATATTTATTTATTTTGTACAAAATAATGATATGCTACTACATATTTGGTTTGAAATAATTCGTTATTTTGAGATTGTCAATAAGATTTTAGAAATGGCAAATCTTTTATGGAACATGATAATATGCTAACAAATGTTAGTAATTATGTCCTGTTACAAATTGGCAACATTGATGCCAATTGGTGAACTATTCAAGTTCTAATGCAAATCCTATTGAGGTTTAATATTTATTAGAAACTTATGTTAACCTTATTTGTTGTTAAGTGTTGTTGTAGTTTACAAACTCTTACTGATTGTGACTTATTCTAAAGTGAATGAAACCTCACAATATATGTAAAAATTATGTACATATATGTGCTCCATATAACATAGACGACTGTTTGTTATGTACCTATTTATAGACAAATTGTATTGTAGTGCTAGAATGAACAAGTTTGTACATCGTTTTAGTTATATATATTTCTTGCTAATATGCAAACTAATTTCTATTCTCTGGAAGGTAGAATCCTCAATGATATTTTTTAATTTTTTGGAAAAGAACATGTTATCGGTGACGATAAAAAAAATGTTTTGTACTCATTCTAAATATTTCTCTCTTCAAGTCAAAGATATTAGGGATTTTGACGTGTTAGGAAAGGCTCAAACATGCTAAAGGTGAAGCAAGAATAATGGAACTATCTAAAATGATGTACAAAATGACATCTTTTGAAGTTCTATTGCTAAGCCAAAATCAAGAGGTACATAAATACTCCGACAATCAAGAAAGGTAATTTTTATATTTTCCTACATATTCTATTCATTTTGATCCCAAGTTTAGTTGGACAAATATATATTGTGGAGTGTGTGAGACAAATTTCTTGGTTTATGTATATTGATTATGGTGATGTTAAATGATTGATTTGCATGTTTGAACCTTAAATGATCATATTATTATAGTTTAGATGTTGTTCAAACAATTTAGTCAAAAGAGAAAGATTTAGTGAAATTGCAAATTCCTTTAAATCTAAAGTTTTAAAAGTTGATATTATTTTGGGTACAAGCCGAAAGGGTCCTTCTGTCAACCGGGCGTAAATAGTCCTAAGCGACACGGTACTTAATCGCCCCCCCGCGGACCTCCGCTATCTGAGAACCGGCCCCTACAGCTAACCCATGTTAATCAACACTTGATAGACTAAAGATTTCTTAAGGTTGATTAGCAAAATCATTTAAACTATTATTATAGTACTTTAGACTGTCATCTTTACAAACATGGCTCATAAAGATAAATCTTTAGAGCCCAGACTGAAAGTTACTATGTCATACTTTAAGAGGTGATAAGAGTCAGATAAGTTTTGGCTCACTATCCTAAGCATGATATCAGCAATTGATTGAATTACATAATTCTGATGACACTAATCATGATCTATATGCTTTATGTGAGTCATTATATGACTTATTCTTTAAATATAAAAATGCTATAGAACCATGTTGAGTATTGGAAGGAGTATGAGGGTTCACTTATGAAACAAGTTAGATACTCATAAGATGAAAGGTCCATGTGACAAACTATCATAACTAGACTCTGAAACGACAATTTTAAACATAGCTTGTGCTGGAGCTGAATAGCTCAGACAATTTTATATATATACAAATTTATGTACATGTCGTTTGATTTTTAAATAAATTGTGAAATCAATTTGCTTTAAAAACTACTAAAACATGTCTTTGTGAGTTCTAAGATGAACAGGTACCTGCAGCTGCATATCAAGTCTTAAAGATCATAAAAGGCAAAATGTGGTTCTTGACTATAAAAGTCATAAAAAACTTTACAGATCTCTTGACGAAGAGTCTGTTTACTCTTGACGAAGAGTCTGTCTAGGAAATTAATCCTAGATTCATCGAGAGGGATGGGGTTAAGCCCATAAATAAGTCACCAGCAGTGGCAACCCAACCGAGTCTGACTGGAGATCCCAAGAAGCCGGTTCAATGGGTAGAAACAAGCTGGACTAAGGTGACTTTATGGAACACTGTCCCGAGATTAAAATCTTATTAAAATAATGCCCAAGTGGCTGTACATGTGTACAATGATTCTCCATCCCTATGGTGACAGTGTTCCGGTGTGATTTGGTTAGGATGAGTTTTAGAACTCTTAATAGGCCCAAGCATGATTATACAGGGTTGACTCCAATCACCAACCCTTGGAGGACTTACCTATATAAGAGGTCGTACCGCGACTATGGGACAAGACTATCCTAGACAACTCTCATGAATAAGGAAAAAATGCGTATGGCCAATCAAAAGTGCCACCTCGACAGAACCAAGAACCTCTAGCATACTATGTGTGTTATTTTCCGAATCTGATTCAAGAAGTCTGATTCAAGGCGTAGTCCATCAAATACTTCTTCAGATAAGGACAATAGTCACTAAGTGAGATTCAAGGCTGTAGTCCATCTCACCTATTTTATAGTATTTATTTACCCATAAATTCTTTATCTCTACTCTAATTAATCCAAGATTCATCGAGGGGGATGGGGTTAAGCTCATAATTAAGTCACGAGCAGTGGCAACCCAACCGAGTCTGACTGGAGATCCCAAGAAGTCGGTTCAATGGGTAGAAACAAGCTGGACTAAGATGACTTTATGGAACACTGACCTGAGATTAAAATCTCATTAAAATAATGCCTAAGTGGCTGTACATGTGTACAATGATTCTTCATCCCTATGGTGACAGTATTCTGGTGTGATTTGGTTAGGATGAGTTTTAGAACTCTTAATAGGTCCAAGCATGATTATGCAGGGTTGACTCCGATCACCAACCCTTGGAGGACTTACCTATGTGAGAGGTCGTGAAGGCCGCGACTATGGGACAGGGCGATCCTAGACAACTCTCATGAATAAGGAAAAAAAATCGTATGGCCAATCAAAAGTGCAACCCCGACAGAACCAAGAACCTCTAGCATACTATGTGTGTTATTTTCTGAATCTGATTCAAGACGTCTGATTCAAGGCGTAGTCCATCAAATACTTCTTCAGATAAAGACAATAGTCACTAAGTGAGATTCAAAGCTGTAGTCCATCTCACCTATTGTATAGTATTCATTTGCCCATAAATTCTTTATCTCTACTCTAATTAATCCTAGATTCATCGAGGGGGATGGGGTTAAGCCCATAAGTAAGTCACCAGCAGTGGCAACCCAACCGAGTCTGACTGGAGATCCCAAGAAGCCGGTTCAATGGGTAGAAACAAGCTGGACTAAGGTGACTTTATGGAACACTGACCCAAGATTAAAATCTCATTAAAATAATGCCCAAGTGGCTGTACATGTATACAATTATTCTCCATCCCTATGGTGACAGTGTTCCGGTATGATTTGGTTAGGATAAGTTTTAGAACTCTTAATAGGTCCAAGCATGATTATGCAGGGTTGACTCCAATCGCCAACCCTTGGAAGACTTACCTATGTGAGAGGTCGTGAAGTTCGCGACTATAGGACAGGACGATCCCAGACAACTCTCATGAATAAGGAAAAAATGCGTATGGCCAATCAAAAGTGCCACCCCGACAGACCCAAGAACCTCTAGCATACTATGTGTATTATTTTCTAAATCTGATTCAAGAAGTCTGATTCAAGGCGTAGTCCATCAAATACTTTTTCAGATAAAGACAATAGTCACTAAGTGAGATTCAAGACTGTAGTCCATCTCACCTATTACATAGTATTCATTTGCCCAGAAATTTTTTATCTCTACTCTTTTGAACATTGTTAACTCTATTTTCGGAACTTAGTTTTTTTTGGGGGGGGGGGGGATTGTTGTATGAATTTGTAAAAAAAACCAACTTTCAATAACTTTTATTGTATTGATGTTAATTCCTATTAACTATTACCTTTTATTATCCATTTTATTGGTTATTTAATCCTAATAAATTATATTAATTTTATAGGTTAAGGGTTGTCCATTATTATCCATTTTATTGGTTGTTTAATCCTAATAAATTATATTAATTCTATAGGTTAAGGGTTGTCCATTATTGTCACACTCATTTTCTAATTAAGGGTATTCTAATCATTATGTGCTAATTTGATTTTTTTAATGTTAATTAAATTGATTGTTGTGTGGTTTGGATTGGTGTTTTGATAGGACCCAGATGGTATAACCTTAGTCAACCTTGTTTAGAAGCCTAATAATGTAATTAATTTATTATTGGCTTTTTAGATTTAATTTAGAATTATTACCTATTTTTTAGAATTATTTAACGATTTTTAAGTCATTTTTTATAAATCTTTAAAGCCTTTTGTCATTGGGCATTTTTAGCAACTTAAGAGTGCTTGGCCCATGACTAAACCCTAACCCTAATAACCCCCCATGCATGGCTGTCCAAGCACAGCAGCCCCCCTCTCATTTGTGTAGAAATCACATAGCCTCCACAAGATCAACCCTAGTTTCTCCTTTTCTTCAAAACCCTAACTTTCTCATCCGACATCAGATTCGTGCCAAACGAATTGCGTTGCGACTGTGGGGAGGAGAAGAACTTGCTGGAGCATTGCTAGCAAGGAGTTGGAGACATTTGCTCGGGAGAAACCGATCGTCAAAGCGCTCGAGGATTCACTTTCATTGAGATTCCAACTCTCAATAGGTAAACCTCGTTCTACCATTGTTCCTTCTAAAATTTCAGCATTTTAGCATCCATATAGGTACCCCCGACCTGTGCATGAAGTTTGATAGGTTTGTGATTTCGTTTGATAGCCGTATCAGACACGTGTCGGTCCTATGAACACGTGTTCGACGAAATGTCACTTAGAACTGAAAAGTGTTATTTTTTGATTCTGTTTTAACGAATTCCTTGCTAATATTAATTGTAACAACTTTCGTGAAGACGTATCTAAAATCGACACGATTTCAGTGTCCGAATCGGACATGGACACGTGTGCACGAGGCCCGTGCATGCCCTGCTGTCCGAGCGTCATAACTCGACGCACAAGACTCTATTTTGCGTGAAATTTTATGAGCACGTGGGGGCAACCTCTGCCCACATGTCCATAAAATTTCATGTTGATTCGTAAAGCGTGCGCGGAGAAATTTCGCGTGCACTGTTCAGTCCAAACTGTGCACGCGACTGAAAAGTGCCGCTGACACGGCCTTCGTACGCGAACACGACGCATCGAGGACCCATTCCAGGAGCACGAGCACGAAGCCCTATACCTAGACTACCCAGGGACTCGATCTCGAGTTGTGGCGTGGCTCGAATCATGAGCCACGAGGCCCGACACGCGCCCACGGGCACGCACGCACGCGCGCGCAGGTAGCACGGGGTTTCGCGTATCGCTGTGTCACGTAGACGAGACGTGGTGTCATGTCATCATGTCCTAGACCTACACCGGGGCCCCACCATACTATGTGCACGAGCATGAGGCTTCTCGTGTTATGTGCGGCGTCCAATCGGACGAAACGTACGTACACGACATGCGAGTTCAGTTTTTCGATACACGTTCCGTGGACATGATACGGACACGGGTTCGACCCCGTGAGTATTCGAGCACGTCACACACATAGACACCTTCGTGTTTGCCAAGTTTCGTGAGTTCTAGTTGTGTATATTGCATTTTGGGCATTAAGTTGGATTTCGGGTTTCGACTTATATATATATATATTTTAGTTGTTTGGTTATATTTCAAAAATTTTAGATTTAATTCATATTTTCTGAGTTAATATGCAGTTACTAAGATTCTGGACTTGTGGGTTTTAGTCCCTAATTTTACTTTCAAATATTTCTATCATATATGTATATGTATCCCCTTTTTGCCTTATATATATATATATATATATATATATATATATATATATATATATATATATATGTGATGAGTTTTGTCGAGATATTTTGTTCTCAGATCTGAGTTTTTATTCCCCTTCGTAAACCCAACGTTTCTTTCTCCCCTATACATATATGTGTATATATTAGTATATGTCTATATATATATGAAGTTTCCTTTTAAATAGACTTGTGTATATATGTATATATATGGTATATTCATATAGTTGTATATATAACCAATTTGTCTCAGTTTTGAACCCCAGTAGTAGCCCTTTATCGACACACACACACAACCTCTTCTTCACAAGTTTATATATATATATATATATATATATATATATATATATATATATATATATATATATATATATATATATATCCGAATGAGTTTTCGTGACTTTTGAAGCTTCGGCCGTGCGTCGAAGACTTACTCTGCGACTCCACTTTTATATATATATATATATATATATATATATATATATATATATATATATATATATATATATATAAATATATATATATATATATATATATATATATATATATATATATATATATATATATATATATATATATATATATATATATATATATATATAATTGTTTGCTTGTGAATGTAACCTAGTGAGTATTGAGTTAGATTAGGATTGACCCAATGAGCCTAGAATGGCCGAGTCGACTGACAAGTTGACCAAGTTGACAAAAGTCAACTTTGGGTCAAACTTGATCCAAATCGACTTAAACGAACTTAGAATGACTTGAAAACTTGTGCTTGACCTAAAAATTAGTAAACGGACTAGTTGACTTATAGTTGACCAGGTTTGACCAGAGTTGATCAAGGGTTGACTTTGACCAAGAAGGACCTAGAATCATGTAGAATTGTATTGTAGGCATTCCTTATGATATTTTAGATCTTGTTGTGACTTGTGGTTGTTTTAAATAGGATTACATCACTCCAGTTTAGTTACACTTCCTCACGAGCAGCTTGGATTGCCAGGCGAGTACATTCTCTGACCGTTTCATTCTTGCTTGGACATATTTACTTGTTGTAGGCACTACAAAAATTTGTCAGATTAGCGACGTTCCAAAACGTCGCTAAACTAGGCCAAAACGTCGCTAAACTAAATTAGCGACGTTTTCAGCGACGTTCAATAAACGACGAAAAAAAAGCGTATCGCTAATCGAGAAAACGTCGCAAAACGTCGCAAGGGCGACGTTAGTTAGCGACGTTTATAACGTCGCTAATTTGCGACGTTATTTGCGACATTTTCAAGTGGTCGCCGATTAGCGACACATTAGTGACGTTCTTGCTACGATGTGGTGGCATCAGATTACTTGCCACGTCAACACTTTAGCGATGTTTTTAGCGACCTTTATATTCGTCGCTAAAGTTTATCGATGAATATAAACGTCGCTAAAAATGTCGCTAAATTGAAAAAAAATTAAAAAAAAGAATCCAGAATGCAAATGTACAATCCAAAATTGTAAAACCCCTTAATTTTCAAAATTTTATTTATTAAATAATATTACATGATTTAATTGTTTTTCTATAATTATATATAGGAATTATTTATATGTGTGACTATATATTGGGTTGTGTGTTTGCCCCTGGTTTTTCTTAGACCTTAATCCTTAAACCAAACCCTAATCTATTTTTTAGTCTCTATTTAATTAAGAATGAATTTACATGTTATGTATACTTAGAATGCTAATTAATTTCTTAACCAACCTTAACCCATTCTCTACCACATGAATTTTGGTTTCCACAAAGTATGGATCTCTTGTAACCAAATGATAACCACTCCTCCCTTTCATTTTTTTGGCCACACAACCCCTCTTTTCCCTCCACTTTTCGGCCACACCACCACTTCTTCCCCCTCCATTTTTCGGCTACCCGAGAACTCCCCTTCCCTCCTATCTCGGCCGGCGTGCGTTCAGCGAAGAGATCACCTCGTCCTCGGCGTTCAGGCCATCTCCGGCGGCGCCATCACCATCGTAGCGTAGCCCCGACTCCCTGCAGTCGGCAGGTACGATCTCGAGCCTCTACGTGGCTTTGCCACGTGGATATCCCCTTGCAACTTAGAACCCTAATTTCTATATAATTTCCTGTTTATTCATTAATTAATGATTTGATTAAGGAAGAATTAATGATTATTAAGTAGTATTATTAATGTTAAATGATTGTTAACAAAGTGTAGATTCTGTAATAAATTGTAGAGAATTTAATATGAATTATTATGATTTTATTTGAATTAATTAATGACTGTGAATTAATTATTTTGTGGGATTATGGCTGTGTGATTAATTAATTAATGATTAATTGATAGTAATTTGTACCTAAATTATTAGTCCATTGATTAGAGACATTAGTATAGATTCTATATTAATTGTATCAGATTTTTATACAAATTATTCGTATTTATTAAGTATTTTAACTGATGTCAATGAAGCAGTTTTTGTGTAAATTTCCACAGAATTATATATTCTGTTTTGATTTTTTTGAATTTAATCCATTAGGAATCACTCGATATGATCTATACATAAATTGTAGGTAATTATGTAAACTAATTACTGTTAAATTTTCAAGATTTAATAAATAGTTTAGATATTTTATTTATATTTTAAACTGTGAATTACTGATTCTAAATGACTGTTTATTTACACTGTTTTGGATTTTTATTAATTAATTCATTAAGAATTAATTAATGAGTGTTATACAAAACCTGTAGATAATAATTATACCTATTTACTGTAAAATTTTCAAAAGAGAATAATTATTTTTAGTATTTATTTGGCATTAAACCAGAGTTAAATATATTTGATTATGTAATTAGTTCGATACTAGTTTTAATTTATAATAATTATAAATTATTATTGGTAATACTCATAAATGTATAGTCACTGTTAGAAATGTTATTTTCTGTGATTTATGATTTTTCCCAATTTATTAGTGAATTTTTAACATTTAATTCTATTTATGATAGCTAAATTGGTAATTTCTATATATTAGTAGTTAAATGTTTTTAATTACTTATAAATTAGGTAAATAATATTAAAAATATTATTTCCAGTGGGATTTCATGGAAAAGTGTTTTCTAACCAAATTTAGACTTGCCATTATTTATTAATTAGTATTTATAATTAATGGAAATTTGTGAATGCATGTGTCTCTTAATTGTTTAACTAATTAGTTGTAAGTAATTTATTAATTATTAAATTATTAATTGTATTAATAATTTCAGAATATAAAAGTATAATAATAAGTGCTTCATACTTATTATTGTATGATATTATTCATATTTATTAGTAATGATTAGCTAGTAGTAATGGTTTGAATAATAATTATCGATTAATTATCAATTAAATGTATAGTTTAATTTGGTTAATTAGTATTGAATTAGGGTTAATGTTATTGTAGGATTATTCGTTTCTCGGAACTTGGACTCGATACCAGACTCGGACTTTCAGCTATTGGACACAGGCAAGTACACCTTGCTTGACTTTACTACGCAGTATTACATTTGACCATTTATTACAGTTGTGTGCACTCGTCACCATTTATGACTACCCTGTCAATAGTTAGTATAACTTGACACATCTCAGACACGCATCACATATGAGTGAGTTGAGTGCAGAGATTTTGTGTTGATTGGCAATTAACATGTGATCTTGAGTTGTAGCAGTGGTTAGTTACATTATATGTATATTGCCGTCTTGCATATTATTTGTACCGTGTATACGGTACAGGTATTCATTGGGTGGGGAGAGTCTACTAGTGGTGTATGAGAAGTCTGTTTCCAATGTACGCTGGATGCTCGTAGCCCCTCGTTCTCAAACTGTAGAACGCTTGGTGGACGTTTCTTCTTCTTCTCCCCCTCTCATGTGCCACTAGAGATGTCTCAAAATGCATTTACACTTAGATGGTTAGAACACCTTTAAATTGTGTACTACGTATTTCCTGTCCTTGTTTGGTTAAGGAATTACTTAGTAGCATTTTTATTTAGTTACCTTTACTTTACTGCTCAGTATTATCTTGCATGTCATATTTCCTGTGTACTTGTTATGTCCCTCTGAGGACCTGGTATCTTTTTCAGAGCTTGACGAGGATTCCTACCCGACTGATTACGGAGTAGCTGGATTAGACGACGACCTTGAGGTGGAGCCACAGCCTTGATCCTTTGGAGGCTAGCTTTATCTTCTGATGTGGGTTCATTTCCTGTATTCAGTTATTTCCTACTTTCCATTTTATTTCATTCCAGATGTACTGTGCAGTGTTTGGTCTTTCTTTTGACATTTATTGTGACTCTGGAGACTCTCTTTACAGTTATCTATTATTTGTTTCATGGATGAGACTAGATTTTACCTGCCTGTGTTGTTAATATTATTAGTCTTACTTCAGCGTACTACGACTAGTCATAGTCCATTAAATTGGGTTAACTATGTCTGGTCGTACAGCTGGCATGCCACGTGTTCCCGATCCGATTATTTGGAACTGGGACGTGACATGTTTTAGTGGTGGCCCATGCAGGTCAATGAAATTTGTTTGGTTACGTTACTGTACCAGACAAGCCTGCAAATTAGGTTTAGAATATAGGGTCTCATCCATACTTGATTATATCATTCTTGAATATCCTTGAACAAAATCTTTTGCATCTCGTTTGTTTCCGTCCTATTCTTAATTCCTTCTATCATATCTCTGCAGAATCATGAATTTGAGGAGTGGACGTACCGCTGCCGGTGGAGACAACCAGTCATCTGGTACGGATGAACAGTCCGCAAGGGTAGTTCCAACTCACCCTTTGCTTCCAGGGCAGACGTCTCAGCCAGTTGGTGCACAACCGACTGGGGTACCACCACCTCCCCCGCGGAACCCTCAGACACCATTTGGAGTGCCCCCGACTGTGCCACCAGACAGTCAGGCGCAGATGTTTCAGTTCATGCACATGATGATGCAAGAACAGAGGCAAGAAGCAGCTGAGCAGAGGCGGGAAGCTGCTGAGATAAGACAGGGATTCCTGACAGCTATGGAGAGAATGACAGCACCAGCACCTGCACCAGCTCCGACACAAGCTCCCGCGAGACCAGCGCGGGTAGGTTCAGTGAAGGACTACGTGCAGATGGACCCCAAACCTTACAAAGAGAATGAGACTCCGGAGGAGACCACTAATTGGATCGCGAGCACCAAGAAGAAATTACAGGCATCTCAGTTGTCAGAAGATTTTGGATGACTGGCGTAAGAACTCAGCTGGAGGGGAATGCCCATCACTGGTGGGATTCTATGGAGCGTCAGTTGGGTACCCTTCAGTCGTGGGAACAGTTTCTGGAGTTCTTTGATAAGAAGTACTTTCCTGCTACTGTGTGAGAATGCTTTATACAACCAGTTCCTGCACCTGGAGCAGGGAAACAGCAGTGGATGAGTACGACTCGGAGTTTAGACGTCTCAGCAAATATGGGGAGGTGCTGATCCCCACCGATCTGGAGAAAGCTAGAGGTTCCACAACGACTGAGATATGGAGTTATAACAATTTACCAGCACTCAGTCCGAGTCTCTTATTCTGAGGTGCTGACGGAGGCCAGAATCCAAGAGCGTCAATTGTTAAGGGGAGGCAACACCAGCAGAGGAGCCAGC
>JANAVB010019999.1:4754875-4769875 GCA_029216955.1 Iris pallida
TCCCATCAAATGGTCGATCCTTATCTGGTGAGCCCACTTCCGAAAGCTACCCACCGACGACTATCACATCGCTTGCTACAACCTAGCTTCGAGATGCCATTGCTGCTGCACTTTCTCTCAAGCCGATCTGCTGACACATCCTCACCTCCGGGGAACTGCCAAGAATATTTGGGCATATCTCAACAACAATTTTAGGAAGGCCCCCCCATCTTAGGGCTTCAACGATCTCCTGTCCAGCTGAGGCCTCTCCCACTGTAACGCCCTAGTCCCAAATACTTGAGACTAGATACGTATCATGCCAGTTATACATACGAGTAAATACAGCTCGTATGTATACATAAGCTGTAAATGTAGGAAGCCAAGACACTAAATCTCACTCACAAAGATAAATGATAATATAAAAGCAACTTTGAGTTTGTCATGTATACAATCGTGGGCGGAGACAAAGTCCACTGCCAACCAAATTAAATAGAGAAGAAATTATACAAAGAAAGTGATTGGTCGAGCGAAGCAAATGACGAGTCCAAAAGCAATCATTACGAAGGATAGAGCGCAAGACATGGCCTTAGCTAGAGCACCTGCACGAAATCACGAAAACACACACCTGGGGAAAATCAGGTCCTCAGAGGACGTAACAAGACACATAATATAGCATGCCGATAAACTGATAAATAACTCAACAGAAAAGTATGCATGAGTAAAGGTTCCTAACCATCCTATGTGGTTGCATTTTGAGGACAACGTTCTAACAGACTCAGGGGCTGTAACGGATTCACGCAAGCAGTAATAGAAAGTGGCCAGCAAGTAGCGCTCATCCGAGACGCTATCGACCTGGGCAAGGTAGTGCTCATGAGAGTCCCCTCGGCCCAAAATGTGTGTAAAATAAAATGTAGCCCCTACTAATAACTGTCCCCTCCCCCCAATGATATATTATGCGTCGACTCCACGACACTGTTTAATCCTTAATAACTGCCAAGTCTTCTACACATCTATTAGCAGTTATATTCTAACGCATGCACCGGGGGATCAGCCCACACATAAGTGACCCCTACATGATACTCACAACTCTCACACACAACTCGTGTACAATCGTGACAAGTCAATGATACATACTAAATTTGACGGTAGTCCCTTAACTCTAAGCCATTGTATAAAATATATTATTTGCATTTATATCATTTAAAAAAACAACTAAAACATGCATAATATTGAGCAAAAAATTTAAACAGTAAAGGCAAGGTGTCTTGCCTGGTGTGTCGCCTGGTGTGGTACGATATTCTGAAAGTTCCAGTTGTCTAATAGCCCAAGCCAATTGGGAAAGGTTCGGATTCACAAGAAAATAAGTATATGGTTAGTCATGATTACTGCTGGTGATAATCGTGGAAATTTATGGGGGAGAAATATATATGCTTGTCTTAAAATTTATTTATAACTTATTTATACTAATGGAAAAATATTTTATTGATCAAAATATTCGTAGATAATTATTCCTTAAAAATTATTTTAGAAGTAGTTGATAATTTAAGAAAATCAGTTTTTTGAAATTTGATGAAAATACTACACTTTATTAAATAAATATTTGACAGTATTAATGCTATAATTAATTGATCATAAATTTAGCAAAATATTTATATGCATTATAACTAGGTTAATATTATACTAATAATAGTACTAATAATCATAAAATAATAATAAATACAATAGAATGCTAATAATGATAAGATAAATAATAATAAATAATAGTAAAATAATGATAATAATAATAAATATATAATATAATAATAAAGATAATAATAATATATAATAATGTTAATAAATAAAAAAAACTAATGAAATCCCTAAATCTATTCCTCCATAGAGCACGAGAGAGATAGAAGGAAAGGGGGAGCGGAGCTTACAGCGACGGTCGCGCTACTCGCGGCGGGTTGGGCGCGCGCCTGGCCGGAGGCGGCGCGAGAGAAGGTGGAGTCGGAGGCGGCTCTGACGGCTTCTGATGGCGGCGAAGGTCCACGCACGGCCACGAGCGGTGGAGGAGATCGGCGGTGAGTCACCGGGCGGCCGAGAGAGGCGGCGCTCGGGGATTCACGGAGGAGTCGGCGCCTGGCGTGGAGGCGCGGAGAGGAGGGTTTTCGAAGGGGCCGTGCGCCAGATCTGGGTTGGGGGAGGATGGGCGCGACGGTCGTGCGGTTCTCGAGTGCGAGAGCCCGAAGAGGAGGCGGCACGGCTCTGCGACGTCGGCCGGTGAAGCGCACGGAGGTGCCAGGCGGTGCGGCCACTGATGGAGAACGGCAGTGAAGGGGGTTCGATGGTGGAGGCGACTGGAGCGGCGGGTGGTGTTGCGAAAACGGCAGACGCCGACGGTCCAGCGCCGGGGTTTGGGCGACGGATGAGAGGAGAAGGTCTGGTGCTCTCGCCCAAGGCGAGGCGGAGGGTCCGTGGGGCAGCTGACGCCGGAAGCGTCGCGTTGTAGGGTGCTCGACGGGGAGTCGACCAAGGCGGAGGAAGTCGGAGGCGAACCCCTGAGCGCGGGCTCGGCAGAGGAAATTTTGCCTGGGCGGAGGCTGTCCGGGGTACTGGCAACCGTGGCGCCGGCGGATGGAGCTAGGCGGAGCGCGGCCACCACGCGCGGAGGGGCGTGCCCGCGACTCGGAACTCGGCGGAGGATCCGCGGCGAGGTGAGCAATTTTGTTTCCCTTCTTTGCTTTCCTCTGGTGCGGGGGCGTGTGAGTCTTCTGGTGAGGGTCGCCGGTTGATGGGGTCGCCGGCGGTGTCGGGGATGACGATGGCGGTAGAGACGAGACGGTGGTGACGGAGTTTACTGGTTGCAGATGGTGGTGATGGATGGTCGGTATTGCGACAGTGGTGGCGTTGGCCAGCTTTGCTAGGGTTAGAATTGGGGCCGACGTCCGGGCTGTCGGACAAGGCCAAAGTGTAATGTACTAGAGATACATATAGTGGATGACACGGGACACGGACACGATGCACGATGTTGTGAAAAAATTGTGTGGAAAAATTATAGAAAAATAGAGATTCATGGATGAGTACCTGCCATTTATAGGTGTGGGAATCCCCATTAGGATAGGATTTGTGGGGATTTTAAATCCCCTTAGATAATTTACTCATTTAATTTAAACCAATCAATCCAATCAAAATTAAATCCAAAAAAAAAAAATTCCAACATAGATAAATCTTCATCCTTTATTTTAAACTATTTAAAATAAATCAAATCAATATTTAATTGCCATATTTATTTACAAAATATATTTTCTAAAAATACTTAAAATATTAATTTTGAAAATAATAAATATTTTAAATATCCTTTTTAAATAATAAAATATCAATATAAATAAATTTCAAAAATGATAATAATTACTAAACTATTGAAATACCTTTTTAGTAAGTTAAAATAATTAATAAAATAAATTCGAAAAATTTGTTGACACATAAATTACATCTTACGTATTTGCATGAGAAGAAAGTATTTTTATGAATATAGTTTTCTAAATCGCCAATAAAATAAATTCGCCTATTTATAATAATAAAATCAAATTATATATATTTTTTGAAACTTGCTGCGGGTATTTCATAATCTTAATTAATTAAAAATAATTACTATATATTATTTTGAAACTATAGAATGGAAAAAAAATGTTTTAACAACATATGTACGCTAGCACATATTCGCACTCGTCGAGCAGTTACAAAATGAATCTCGCGCGCGCGTAAAATACGATTACACGACGTACAATACAAAATTTTAAATCAGCACCAAAAATTAATTAAAAAATACAGTTGAAATTTAGGGATTTTACATCCTACCCAACTTAAAAGAATTTCGTCCTCGAAATTAAGAATTTGCAGGGGGTGAGAAGACACAAGGGGTATCGATGGGGAACAATCAATTATAAGCTCAACAAAATCATGTCGCAAGAAGTTGCGATTTAGATCATAGAAAAATAATACAAGTATGGTCGTGGGTATGAATGAGGGTCATAGTAGGGCCGAGAAGAAGGACGAGTAGTTTAGGATGAAGGTATAGCAACTTTGAGTGGTAATGGTCCTATTCGGTAGGGAGGCTAGAGGAAGTTCCAGTATACCGCCTTCGTTATTCTAAAAAATGGGTGAAGGCGAAAACAATAGAGAGTTCAAAAGACAATATTATCGAATACGAAATGTGGTTCAAAGACGACCGAATAATTTCAAAAGAATTTTCAAGGCAGCCGTGGATGAAATTCTAAGGAGAAAGTTCAACTACATCCATCCACGTAGATTGATATATGAAAAAAAAACGAACCAAAGTGCAATAGGTTGATCAGACCATCATGCACCTATTCTGATTTGACAGTATGTTAGTGGAGCGACCCAATAAGATACGTCATGATCAAGCTTGATAAGAAAATAAGCTTGCAAAATTTATGCTAAGTTAGCATTAAAAAGTCAAAGTATAAGTAAGGAACCATGATAAAGGAGAATTAAATAGTCCTAGATTCTTTAAATCAAGTCTTGTCCAAGGTTTGGGCTTATACAGCCGGCTTGGTTGGCTAGATAAGTTAGGGTCCACTGAATTCTACGGTCCAAGTGAATCTATCAATGTGGTCCACAAAAGGTTGGTTAGGTCGGGAGGTATTCTACCCAACTTACAAGAGTTAAACTAGTAGTGTAAAGGGGTCAATGGGTCAAGCACTCAAGGTAAAGCTCAAGTCAAGCATTACACATCAGGTGGAAAGAATTGAGTCGAGGTCGAGTCTCATCTATAGTTAAAAAAGTATATTGGTTTCACGGTAGGTATTAGAGTCCAGTCTTTTTGACCCGAAAGTCGCAATATGAAATTAGAGTACAAAAAGACGTATTTTAGTGGCACGTGATATACCTACATGAAGGTGGACTCGTGTAGGTCTTGCATATGAGATTTGTTGGATGGAAAAGTTTAGTGTTGTGCTCCAAATACTGAAGTCACGATAAAGGACACACAAAAGAATTTAAATAGAAAGTGGGAGTTCATGAGATAGTGATAAAAAAATAAGTGACCAAGTTAAAGCATGAAATAAAGATACTTCAGATTCTAGTAGATCAAGGTAAAATAAGTTAGGAATACAATTTCTAGAGATATGATAGCCACTTGATGGGATATGATTAAGGAACAATCCAATTATTGCTCAAGTTTCAAATAATTAGATGGTCATGACAAAAGATCTATAATTAAGGGTGGGTCGAGTAAGTCAAAAGATATGTTCATCGGTTTGGTCGATGACTAACTATACTTTTGTATATGCAATAATATAATCATAGGTGGAATGACAATCTAATATAGAATACTTCTATCTCACTAGGGTGGCCTTTCTTGCTTCTTGGTCCTCTAGCCATATAATCTAATCTAAATTTCAAGTTCCTCGAAGTTTCTCAATAAAATTTTCAAGATATTCCGCCACAATTACCAATTATCTTTGACTGTCAAATTTAATTGAAATCTCTAATCAATCTCGAAATAGTCCTTGTATATCGCAAAATGAACATACTTTTTACCAAAATTTAAATATCCATAAATAGGCCTTAAACTTGAAATTTTTAAATAACTCTATAAATCATAGATCATAGGACAAAATTTAAAATTTAAATTTTCCTTCAAGTCGATATCTTCCAAAAATCTTAAACTTTTTTTTTCAAAATTTAATAACTTATAATTCGTACGCGCATTTAAAACCTCAAGTTCTTTCCCTTCTAAACTTTCGTCTCTCTAGTCCTCTACAAAAAATTTAAACTTTTTTAAATAATCTCGAGATATCCAAACTTAAAGTTAACCGTAAATCAAGTGTCACAATATAAAACTCAAGATATCTCTCAAATTGATTTCATATCCCTAATAAATCATAACTATTTCACAATTTCAAATTTCATAAAAATTTTGTTTTCTTGATCTAGCTATCCTCTCGTGTATAGCCCATTGTAAATTTAAAATAAAATTTCAACTATCCTTTGATGGCGGTAATATGCTACTATTCAACTTGGAATAAACTAATCCTTAAAAGTCATATTTCTAGGAAAATAAATGCCTTTATACTCAAATATAACCTCAATATATTATTTGTCAATATAATCCTTCTAGCCATAGAGTTGACCATAAGTTATATAGTGTAGTCATCTCTCTAACCATGTTTAAGCACGAGATGATAGGGTGTGGGTAGAAAGAGTTCAAGCAAGATACAAAATCAAGGGAAGCCACGGGTGTCGGAATATGGATAATCAAAGGTCAAGGAAGGTGATCAAGCATGTGGATGAGATTTCTAGATTCTAATCCTCTATTGCATGCCTGCTCGGTACAGTCATGTAACCAAACGACAAACTTGACCTGCATGGGCCACCACAAAAACATGTAACGCTCCAGTCCCAAATACTTGAGACTAGGTACGTATCATGCCAGCTGTATACATACGAGTAAATATACAGCTCGTATGTATACATAAGCTGTAAAATGTAGGAAGCCAAGACACTAAATCTCACCCACAAAGATAAATGATAATATAAAAGCAACTTTGAGTTTGTCATGTATACATCGTTGGGCGGAGACAAAGTCCACTACCAACCAAATTAAATAGAGAAGAATATACAAAGAAAGTGATTGGTCGAGCGAAGCAAATGACGAGTCCAAAAGCAATCATCACGAAGGATAGAGTGCAAGACATGGCCTTAGCTAGAGCACCTGCAAAAAATCACGAAAACACACCTGGGGAAAAACCAAGTCCTCAGAGGGACGTAACAAGACACATAATATCATGCCGATAAACTGAATAAATAAGCTCAACAGGAAAGTATGCATGAGTAAAGGTTCCTAACCACTCCTATGTGATATGCATTTTGAGGACAACGTTCTACGCAGGGGCTTTAACGGATTCACGCAAGCAAGTAATAGAAAGTGGCCAGCAAGTAGCGCTCATCCGAGACGCTATCGACCTGGACAGAAGGTAGTGCTCATGAGAGTCACCCTCGGCCCAAAATATGTGTAAAAATAAAATGTAGCCCCTACGCTAATAACTGTCCCCTTTCCCCAATGATACTATACATACGTCGACTCCACGATACTATTTAATCCTTAATAACTGCTAAAGTCTTCTACACAATCTATTAGCAGTTATATTCTAACGCATGCGCACGGGGGATCAGCCCACACGCAAGTGACCCCTACATGATACTCACAACTCTCACACACAACTCGTGTACAATCGTGACAAGTCAATGAGACACACTAAATTTGACGGTAGTCCCTTAACTCTAAGCCAGTTGTATAAAATATAGTAATTTGCATTTACATATAATTTAAAAAGAATAACTAAAACATGCATGATATTGAGCAAAAAATTTAAACAGTAAAGGCAAGGTGTCTTGCCTGGTGTGTCGCCTGGTGTGGTATGATATTCTGAAAGTTCCAGTTGTCTAATAGCCCAAGCCAAATGGGAAAGGTCCGGATTCACAAGAAATAAGAGTATATAGTTAGTCATGATTACTGGTGATAATCGTGGAAAATTTATGGGGGAGAAATATATACTTGTCTTAAAATTTATTTATAACTTATTTATACTAATGGAAAAATATTTTATTGATCAAAATATTCGTAGATAATTATTCCTTAAAAATTATTTTAGATAAGTAGTTGATAATTTAAGAAAATCAGTTTTTGAAATTTGATGAAAATACTACACTTTATTAAATAAATATTTGACAGTATTAATAGCTATAATTAATTGATCATAAATTTAGCAAAATTTATATGTTTATAACCAGGTTAATAATTATACTAATAATAGTACTAATGATAAAATAATAATAAATATAATAGAAACGCTAATAATGATAATGATAATAATAATAATATATAATAATAATAATAATAATAAAAATAATAATGATAATGATAATAATAATATAATAAGATAATAATAATAATAATTTAATAAATAAAAAAAACTAATGAAATCCCTAAATCTATTCCTCCATAGAGCACGAGAGAGATAGAAGGAAAGGGGGGAGCGGAGCTTACAGCGACGGTCGGCGCTACTCGCGGCGGGTTGGGCGCGCGCCTGGCCGGAGGCGGCGCGAGAGAAGGTGGAGTCGGAGGCGGCTTGACGGCTTCTGATGGCGGCGAAGGTCCACGCACGGCCACGAGCGGTGGAGGAGATCGGCGGTGAGTCACCGGGCGGCCGAGAGAGGCGGCGCTCGGGATTCACGGAGGAGTTCGGCGCCTGGCGTGGAGCGCGGAGAGGAGGGTTTCCGAAGGGGCGGACGCCAGATCTGGGCGGGTGGGGAGATGGGCGCGATGGTCGCGCGGTTCTCGAGGGAGGTAAGGGCGGAGAGCCCGAGGGAGGGGTCGGCGGCGCGGCTCTGCGACGTCGGTCGGTGAAGCGCACGGAGGGCCAGGCGGTACGGCCACTGAGGAGAAGAGACGGCGGTGAAGGGGGTTCGATGGTGGAGGCGACTGGAGAGGCGGGTGGTGCTGCGAAAACGACAGACGCCGGCGGTCCAGCACCGGGATTTGGACGGCGGACGAGAGAAGGAGGTCTGGTGGCTCTCGCCCAAGGCGAGGCGGAGGGTCCGTGGGGCAGCTGACGCCGGAAGCGTCACGCTATAGGGTGCTTGATGGGGAGTCGACCAAGGCGGAGGAAGTCAGATGCGAACCCCTGAGCGCAGGCTCGGCGGAGGAAATTTCGCCGGGGTAGAGGCTGTCCGGGGTACTGGCAACCGTAGCGCTGGCGGATGGAGCTAGGCGAGCGCGGCCACCAGCGCACGGAGGGGCGTGCCCGCGACTCAGAACTCGGCGGAGCATCCGCGACGAGGTGAGCAACTTCGTTTCCCTCCTTCTGCTTTCCTCTGGTGCGGGGGCGTGTGAGTCTTCTGGTGGGGGTCACTGGTTGATGGGGTCGTCGGCGGTGTCGGGGATGACGATGGCGGTAGAGACGAGACGGTGGTGACGGAGTTTACTGGTTGCAGATGGTGGTGATGGATGGTCGGTGTTGCGACAGTGGTGGCGTTGGCCAGCTTTGCTAGGGTTAGAATTGGGGCTGACGTTCGGGCTGTCGGACAGGCCAAAGTGTATATGTACTAGAGATACATATAGTGGATGACACGGGACACGGACACGATGCACGATGTTGTGGAGAAATTGTGTGGAAAATTGTGGAAAAATAGAGATCATGGATGAGTACCTGCCTTTTTAGGTGTGGGAATCCCCATTAGGATAGGATTTGTGGGGATTTTAAATCCCCTCAGTTAATTTACTCATTTAATTTAAACCAATCAATCCAATCAAAATCAAATCCAAATTTTTTTTTCCAACATAGATAAATCTGTATCCTTTATTTTAAACTATTTAAAATAAATCAAATCAATATTTAAATTGCCATATTTATTTACAAAATATATTTTCTAAAAATACTTAAAATATTAATTTTAAAAATAATAAATATTTTTAAATATCCTTTTTAAATAATAAAATATCAATATAAATAAATTTCAAAAACGATAATAATTACTAAACTATTCGAAGTACCTTTTTAGTAAGTTAAATTAATTAATAAAATAAATTCGAAAAATTTGTTGACACATAAATTACATCTTACGTATTTGCATGAGAAGAATATTTTTATGAAACATAGTTTTCTAAATCACCAATAAAATAAATTCGCCTATTTATAATAATAAAATCAAATAATATTTTTTTTGAAACTTGCTGCGCGGGTTTTTCACAATCTTAATTAATTAAAATAATTACTATATATTATTTTAAAACTATAGAATGAAAATAACGTTTTTAACAACATATGTACGCTAGCACATATTCGCACTCGTCGAGCATTACAAAAATGATCTCGCGTGCGACGTAAAATACGATTACGTGACGTACAATACAAAATTTTAAATCAGTACCAAAAATTAATTAAAAAAATATAGTAGAAATTTAGGAGTTTTTACACGCACGGACATCAGATCGTAGCAGCCGCGGCATTTGGGTCCTGAAACAGGAACAGTTTCGATACAAGGGCCGACAATCTTCCTCCCCCCCAACTGTACAGGAAATCATCAAACAAATCCTAAAGAACCGGGGGCTTCTCGCACTCCACACCCATTTCTGGAGTCCCTAGATTAGTCTTTGTCTTCTTGTTTCTGTTTTTGTCGGCTTGCCTAGCCGTCCATTCTCTTTGCTTGCGCTTGGTACGCTTCTTGTATAGGCTTTAACATTTTGCGCCTGATACATCAATAAATTCCCCCTTAAATATATATATATTATATATATATATATATAATATATATATATTATATATATATAATATAATATAATAAAATTCCCCCTTAAATATTTATATATATATATATATAATATATATATATATATATATATATTATATATACATATACAATATATTAATATATAATATATATATATATATATATATATATATATTTTTTTTACATATACATATATATATATATAGATATACTATAAATATATATATATATATATATATAATATATTATATATATATATTATATATATATATATAATAAAAAATTATTCATTATTATATATATATAATATATTATATATATATATATATATATATAGATATATATATATTATATATATTATATATATATATATATATATAATAAAAATATATTTATTTTTATATATATATATGTATATATATATATATATATAATATATATATATATTTTATAATATATATAAATATATATATATATATAATATAATATATATATATATATATATATATATAATATATATATATATATATATATAAATTTTTTTTCCTTCGGAGGCTAGGTTAGACCCCGAGATTGCGCAGCCCGCACCCTCAGGGAGCCGCCGGCTGGCTCCGGCCATGTCGGCGGACACACCAGCCCCCGTTTCCTCATCGGCCTCTCCTCCTCCTTCCTCTTCCCCCGTCGAGCCGGTGCTTTGCCCCGTGCCCTCTTCTATTCCTCCGTCGGTTCAACATCCCCTCCGATTAGCGCCGCCGTGGTTTCATCCGCTCGCCCCCCACCTCCTTCTTCCCCTGGTGTCCCCGTGCCCCAGTGGACTTCTCCGCCCCCACCCATCCCTCTTCTACAGCCCCCCCTCCACCGCCCGGCGGATACACCCCCGGCCCCCCATTCCTCTTCATTCCCGCCCAGCTTCCTCTCCGCTTCAGTAGCGCCGGCGAGGTCCTATGCGGCAGCGGTAGGCGGTCCTTCGGTGGCGGCCCAGGGTTTGGCTCCGTCTTCGGTGGCGCCGGACGGGACAGACTCGGGTGTCAGTATTCCTCGTTCCTTGGAGCGCCGGCCATCGCATTCCCTTTATCAGCGGTCGAGACACTGGTCTCGCCTCTTCGTTGGGCTTTGATTGGCAAATTTTCTCACTCCCGTCCGTCCATTGACGCGGTGAGACGGGCCATGGAGGGCATGAAGTTCGCCGGCGCCGTCGACATCGGTTTGATTGACGGGAGACACATGCTTCTCCGTCCTAGTCTCGAAGTGGACTTCCTCCGTATTCGATCCCGAGATCTGTGGATGGTTGCGAACGCTCCGATGAGGGTGTTCAGATGGGATCCCAGCTTCATCCCCAATCGAGAATCGGCCATCACCCGGTATGGGTCTCCCTTTCAGGGTTACCTATTCACTTATTTGCTAAAGAAGCCATCTTTGCCATTGCCCAGGGGATTGGACAGCCTCTCCTTATCGATAGAGCCACGGCACAGCGCTCCCGCCCGAGCAAAGCTAGAGTTCTCATAGAGCTAGACTCAAGCAAACCTCTTCCCCCGAAGGTTCGCTGATTCTTCCACACGGCAATAGCGCTTGGCAACAAATCAAATACGAGCGTATCCCACTATATTGCGACCACTGCTATCATCAAGGACACTCGGTCGGAAATTGCAAGAGAAGGAAAGACAGAGAAGAGGTAGTCAACACTGGTAAAGGAAAGGAAAAAGAGGCGGAAGGATCAACGCTTGCGGGAGAGGAGAGCAGCCAACCGACCATTCCAGATTCAGTTAGATTCTTCTAAGATCAGTAAAGGAAGAGAAGAAGTAGAAAGCGGAAAAGTCAGGAGAAGGAGAACACCCAGCATGAAGCTTTTGCCGGGATTGATTCCGGACAGACAAGTTGCAATTCAACGGAAAGACGGTTAGTGATATACCAACCCCTGCTACCAACTATAGACGAGTGAGTGAGTGAAGCGCAGGAGGAAGAAGGTCATCAGCTGGGCGAGGTGGTCGCCTTCGACAACCCCGTAGGAGACTCACAGAATCGATGGTCCGCCTTAGCCGAGGATGTCAGGAAGGAGATAGGAACAGATCACCAGATACTATTCAGCAAGAAGACACTCAGGCAGGAGCTGTCCCCCTCAACTCGAAATCTCTGTTATCACCAAGCACCCCCAGGATTCTCAGATCGGCCACAAGGAGGGGCCTCAACCCCCACATTTAATGTTAAGAATGATGATTTGGAACGCGAGGGGCCTGGCTAATACTCAGACCCTCAACCGTCTCAAGAGCCTCAAAGAGATGCATCGTCTAGTCATCCTCGCAGTGATTGAATCCAAAGTCGAAGAAGGGAAGTTTAATCATTTCCGCCTCAAGCTCGGTTTTGATGGCGGATTTGCAAGTGGGAAGGATATCTGGGTGTTTTGGCATAAAGAGGTGGAGGCAGAGGTCGTGGCGGTTAGCACACAGGCCATTTCCATCATCTTCCGTCATCACCTCATCGCGGTCCAACGCTCATGACCTTTGTGCACGGCAGTTGCCATCGACGGACGCGAAGATCTCTGTGGGAAGAGCTGCTCCACCTGCAAAGTCGTTTCCCCCAGTCCCCATGGTTGTGTGGCGGCGACTTCAATGCCATCGCCACGACGGCGGAGAAGAAGGGTGGGCTCACTCCGTCGTCGGGCTCGATGTTTGAATTCAATCAGTTCGCTCTCGACGCTCAACTGTCTCCGATCGCTTTCTCCGGGAATGAGTTCACGTGGACTAACTCTCAAGAGGGAAACGACAATCAGCAATCCAGGCTCGACAGGATCTTTCCAATCAGCATTGGCGGGACAGCGTCCACGACTCCAGCGTCGTTCACCTGAACAGAGCAGAGTCGGACCACGCGCCACTTCTCCTCGACATTCTCACAACTAAGCCGGAGCAGCACAGGAACTTTAAGTACCTAGACTTCTGGAGCAAGCACGAGGACTTCGGGCGCGTTGTCTCGACAGCGTGGCTTTCGACTCATCACGACAACCCTCTGATCCGGATTGGACTGAAGCTGGCCGCAACGAGGAAGGCGCTCAGGATATGGAGTCGCGTTGAGTTTGGCGATATTTTCCTCGCGCTCAAGCGAGCGGAGGCGGACGTCCAGCACGCCGAGATGGAGTTTGCTAGGTGTGGCGACCCCGGCAACCGTTCAGCGCTTCACGCGGCTCAGGCTCGGCTGAAGCTTTGTGCGCGTCAAGAAACCAGTTTCTGGTCAGAAGGCTCGCATCCGGTGGGACTTGGGCGGTGACAAGAACTCCAAATTTTTTCATGACTGCGTGCGACAAAGGAGGAACTCCCTCACCATCCATCAGATTCGTGGAGTCGACGGCGTCGAAGTGAGGGGTCACTCCGATATTTCAACCGCGGCGGTGACCTACTTCTCTCGTCTGTTCGAGAAAGACAGGATTTGCGGATGCAGGGCTTCTTGGCGTCATCCCGCAACTGATCGAGGTTGAGGACAACAACGAGCTGATCAAATCCATCTCCAGGGACGAAGTGGAAGCGGCGGTCAAGGCTTTGAGCAACGACAGTGCGCCGGGGCCCGACGGGTTCTCCGGGGGCTTCTACGACGCTTGCTGGGACACGGTGGGCAGCGACGTCGTCGACTGCGTGGAAGCTTTCTTTGGTGGATGTCAATATCCGCGATCGATTTCCAGCTGCTTCCTGATGATGATTCCGAAGAACTCCAATCCTTCTTCTTTGCGGATTTCCGCCCCATTAGCATCTGCAATTTCATTAACAAAGTAATCGCCAAGGTTATAGCTAACCGGATGGCTCCGCTTCTTCCCAGAATTATTTCCAGGGAGCAGAGTGGGTTCGTCCAGGGGAGGAGCATTGTTGACAATATCCTGCTTGCACAGGAGTTGGTGAGCAAGATGGGTCGCGACAATCGCGGGGGCAACGTCGCGATGAAGCTCGACATGGAGAAAGCATACGACAGGATGGATTGGCAGCACCTTATTTGGGTTTTGCGTAAGTTCGGTTTCTCGGAGGTGTGGATCGACATCTTGTTCCGCTCGGTTAGCAGTTCTTGGTTCTCGGTTCTCATCAACGGAGTCCCCTCGGGTTACTTCCGGTCTCACCGCGGCGTGCGACAAGGAGATCCCTGTCGGCCTCTCTATTCATTATTGCCGCGGAAGTTCTTAGTCGGAACCTAATCAATCTGGGTACCACAAGAAGTTTTGGCAGATACCGGATTACTAGTGGGTGTCCGCTCATCACGCACTTGTCATATGCCGACGATGTGCTTGTCTTCTCCTCTGGTGACAAGCGGACGGTTCAGAACATCAAGCAGCTCCTCGTGAGTTACCAGCAATCATCCGGCCAGCGTATCAATGACAGGAAGAGCTGTATTTATACACACGAGGACAGCCCAGCCGCGACGAAGAGACGCTGGCGGAGTGCTCGGGTTTCCCCGTCTCCTCGCCATTCAGCTACTTGGGTTGTCCGATTCACTACGGGCGGAGAAAGGTCGTCCTCTTCGAACCGCTCATATCCAAGATTCAGTCGCGGATCAGAGGGTGGCAGCACAACTCCCTCTCGATTGGCGGTCGGCTTATACTCCTCAGACACGTGCTGTGTTCGATGCCGATTTACACTTTGACTGCTTGCCAGCCCGAAGAGGGTCATTGAGGTATTAGAACAATCTTTCAACAGATTTCTTTGGGGTCATTCGCAGGTTGGCGCGAACACGGTGGGCGAGCTGGGAGACCGT